>JASDQU010243767.1:9455-22670 GCA_032191745.1 Picea mariana | reverse complement strand
AAGTATTTTTTAATAACCAGTAATAAAATATTTTGTATCTTATTATCAAATACAGACTTCTAAACATATTTATTAAAAAAATAAAGTTAATATTTTTAAATTTTCAACCCCTTTTAAATCATATTAATTATTTAGTTATTTTTAAAATGAATTGTTTTTTACATGAAAATTCATTATTGATATGGTACAATTTTACACTTGTTTTATTTCAAAGATAAAATATAAAAACAATAAATAATTGGAATTATAGTAAAAATTATTGGTTTAACTTTGTTTTAATTTGAAAATGTTTTGAATGATTGGAGGGAAAGCTCTATGCATTATTCATAGATTTAGAGGGCTTTTTAAATGATAGAGCATAGTGAAATGTTATTAAATATTTAAATATTTAGTAGGAAACTCTGTGTTTTAAATATTCAAGGTAATTTTAGATAATTATTATGGTAGAAAAATTAGTCAAATTTAGATAGAATATTAAAATTGGAAAAAAAAGAGAATGTAATAATCAATAAAAGAATAATATAATGATTAAATAAATTTTTTTTAAATGGAAAAATATACTAATTTAACAACGATATTTTCCACCTATACTTGTGCACACTAGACACCTGCAGAACCTTCACAGGCCCCATCTCGACTTGTGTAGGCTACACCTCCACCAATGCTAAAAGGAAAAGGAGTTGATAAGGGGGGCAAGGTCAAAGTCAAAGGGAGAACTAACTCTTCCAAACAAGCCATGGACACCTAGACCACTGCATCTAGGCCCATAACACCATGTGTCATATGCGATATCACTGGCCACGTTACCTTCAATTGTCCAAGACTACCCGAGCTTAAGAAAATTTACAATGTTGAAGATTGAGAACTTGATTCCTCCATACCCATTGTGGAAGTCTCTCTTCCTGAGTCTTCGACCAAGGATATTAAGTTTTTGCCCACCAATCACCCTTGTGCTTTATGCAACACTTATGGCCATTATTCTCATCATTGTCCCTATATACCACAATGTTGGGTATATGTTATATTCTTTGCATGACTATCCTTAGTGTCTGCTACGTTATGTTAGGCGTATAGCGGGTTTAAGGAGGGCATCAGGAAACGTGTCACATTTTTGCCTCATTTTTCGTGTCCATTGTTGGGCGATTTTTCGGCACATGGTTTTTGCCGATGGTTTTACATTTCCGGTTAAGGAATTAAGATTGTTAACTAATCCAAGTCATTGGGTTAGGGTTTTGGATGCCGCTGACCAGTGATGATTTTAGGGGCTAAATTTCGCTCATGGGATAATTTTCCATGGTTTTTTCCAAAAAAAGATTCGTTATTCTAAAAATGATTCGCAAAATTCTATAGGATAAAATTATTTTACAAAAAAATCACCAAACATTTATACCAACTTATATAAAATCCTTAGAAATTTGAATATTTTTACAAAAATATCGCCAAACCTTTATAGTTGGCATATGAAGGGTTACTAAGATTCGCCAAGGTTTCTACATTTTAAAATATATTTCCATACTTAAAATCATACCTGACATTGGCTCCTATATGTATATTGTATTGTAAACAATGTATCACAATGAATGAAGATAGAATATGTTGGTTTTCCCGGTTTGGGTTTCCAGGGGAAAAGTTCTATGTGTAATGTGTGTATTTTCCATTGTATATTTTTCGTTCTTTTACTGAAAGTTTGTTTGCAGTAAATATTGTACAAGGTTAAAATCTACATTTGGTATCAGAGATTTGTTGGCTTCATGGGGACGCCTTTGTGGTCAAGGGTTTGGATCAGGACTGTGATAAGCCTTGCTACAGTGGGAGATCTGTGGTATTGATTTTTCAAGTGAAAAGAAATGGCGAGCAATTCGAAAATGGAGATCGAGAAGTTTAATGGGAAAAGTTTTGAATTGTGGAAGCTCAAGATGGAAGATCTATTGGTGGGAATAGATCATTGGATCACAGTGGATCTAGGTACTGCACCTACAGGAACTTCAACAAATGACTTGAAAAAGTTGCATCAGAAGGCAGAGAGCACAACCCAACTGTGTCTCTCAGATTTAGTATTACTGAATGTGTTAGAGGAAGCTACAACCAAAGATTTATGGGATAAGTTGGAGAACTTGTATCAATCTAAGTCCCTATTAAATAAACTTTTCCTGAGAAAGAAGTTGTATAACCTGAGAATGAGAGATGAAGACTCGCTGGCAGAGCATTTGAACGCCTTCAATACTGTGGTAAGTCAGTTAGTATCTATTGAGATTAAAATTTCAGATGAAGATAAGTGTATCAATTTATTTTGCTCTTTACTAGACTCGTGGGATAGTTTGGTTGTGGCCATAGGTAGTAATACAATTGCCTTGAAGTTTGATGAAGTGGTCTCATCCTTGTTGTCGGAGGAAATGAGACGTAAGAACATGGAAGGACAGAGCACAGACGCATTATTTGCAAGAGAACACCCCTAGGAAAGAAATAGATCTAAGTCCTTAAGTGGGAGATCTAAGTCTAAGGGTAGATCTAAATCTCCTGAAAAGTTTGTAAAGGTATGTTGGAGATGTGGAAAAGAAAGGCACTACAAGAAGCAATGTAGATCCAAAATTGAGAAAAAGAAGGGATCTGAAGAAGCTCCTTCTACATAAGAAAAGACCTCCAAGGAAGAAGGAGGGGATGTGTACTTGGCTTCTTCAAGCACACATGCAGATCATGATGCATGGTTAGTTGACTCGGGTGCATCCTTTCATATGACTCCCCACAGGGAGTGGTTCTATGAATATGAAAGGGATGATGGAGGTAATGTATTCCTAGGTGATGATTCGACAACCAGAATCATAAAACGAGGAAAATTCAAGTTGAGTCTCATATATGGAAGGATTAGAACACTACCTGGTGTTCTAGACATCCTAGGTTTTTCCATAAATTTGATTTTTGTAAGCAAAATGGACGATGCAGGGGTAAAAACAATATTTGAAAAGGAAACCTACAAGATGGTTCGAGGAGCAATGGTGCTGCTGAAGGGAGTTTGGTTTGGAACTCTGTATAAGCTGCAAGGAAGAACTATTAGTGATGGGTGTAATAGTTCCATTGTTCCCGATATTGGAGTTGAAGAAGAAAGAAATCCTATTGTCTCTGGAGAAAAGGTTATGCTGTGGCATCAAAGACCGGGGCATATTGGAGAGAAGGGTATTCGACTACTACACGATAAAGGTATGGTTGAAGGTATGCCTAACTGCTCTCTGGATTTTGATTTATGTAAACATTATGTATATGGGAATCATAATCGGGTAAGATTCCCCTCTGGTGCAGAGAGGGAAGAAGGAATTTTACAGCTAGTTCACAGTGATGTGTGTGGACCTGTGTCGGTTCCGTCACTGAGAAAATCTGTGTACTATGTCTCATTTATAGATGACTTCTCGAGGAATACTTGGACATATTTCCTCAAGAAGAAATTTGAAGTCTTTGACAGGTTTAAAGAGTTTAAGGCTCTTGTTGAAAATCAAACAGAGAAAAGAATTAAGGTGTTGAGGACAAATAATGGCGAAGAGTTCTGCGGGAATGAATTTGAAGAATTATGTAAGAAGTGTGGTATAGCATGGAAAAAGACTACTCCATATACACCTCGGCAGAATGGAATTGCAGAAAGGATAAACAGGATGTTGATGGAAAAATCAAGGTGCAAGGTTAGGGCAAGAATTTTGGGTAGAGCCAATGGGTACTACATGTTACCTAGTCAACATATCACCCTCATCAGCATTGGATGAAAAGACTCCACAAGAGGTATGGACTGGTAATAAACATTCTCTCACACATCTCAAGGTATTTGGTTGTGAGACCTATGTTCATGTTCCAAAGGAAAACAAGAGTAAGCTAGATAAGAAGGCTGAAAAGTGTATTTTTATTGGGTATAAAGATGGTCTCAAAGGTTATAATCTTTGGAACCCAGAAACAAAGAAGGTTGTCTATAGCCTAGATGTGGTAGTTAGAGAAATGAAGGATGTTGTTAAAAAGGAAGTCCTACCAAGTAAGGAAGAACCAGAGAAAATAGAGTTCAGTTTAAAGGATGATGAATCAGACGCTACAGAAAAAAAAAGAATCGAAAGAAGAAAATCCTCATACTCCAGTATTGAGGAGATCTATTCGAGAAAGAAGGCTACCGAAAAGGTATACTCCATCTAATTTCCGTTCAAATTTTTCTTTGTCTATTACTGATGATGATCCTAGAACTATCAAGGAGCAGTGGATTCAGAGGATGGAAATCTATGGAAAAAGGCCATGGATGAAGGAATGGTAGCCTTGGATAAGAATGAGGTTTGTGATCTAGTGGAGTTGTCGACTAGAAGAAATCCCATTGGAAACAAATGGGTATTTAAAAAGAAGCTAAATGCAGAAGGCAAAGTGGAGAAATACAAAGCTCGGTTAGTAGCAAAGGGTTATTCCCAGGTTGAGGGAATTGACTTTGGTGAGATTTTTTCTTCTGTTGCCAAGTTAACTTCTATACGAGTTATGTTATCTGTTGCTGGTGCATTTGATTTTGAAGTAGAAAAGATGGATGTGAAGACATCATTCCTACATGGGGATCTAGAAGAAGAAATCTATATGAAGCATCCAGAAGGATTTGTTGTGAAGGGAAAGAAGGAGTTGGTATGCAAGTTGAAGAAGTCCCTATATGGTTTAAAACAATCACGAAGGATGTGGTATAAAAAATTTGATATTTATATGTTGGGACTTGGCTTCATAAGAAGAAAATATTATCACTATGTGTATTTTAAATTAATTGGTGATCATTTGATTTATTTGGTCTTGTATGTGGATGACATGTCGCTGATAGGAAACAACAAGGAGATTATCCAGGATGTGAAAAATTACTTGTCCTCTAAATTTGACATGAAGGATCTCAATGCTTCAAATTTCAATTTGGGCATGCAAATTAAAAGAGATCGGAGAAAGAGGAAACTCTGGTTAAATTAGAGAAAATATGTAGAGACAATATTGCAGAGGTTTAATATGCATGAATGTAAACCGATCAAGGTCCCTATTCTTGTTGGTGTAAAGTTATCTGCGGATCAGTGCCCCAAGACACAGGGAGAGGAGTAGGACATGTCTCGTGTTCCATATGCAAGTGTAGACAAATGAATGAATAATATTGTAAATGATATAATGAAAATAGACAAAGTATTTGACATTTAAATGATGCAATCACTATTCATTCACAAATCAACAAATTAAATAAATAATAAACTAACTAACCTCTCGCTGATCATAGGTACTAAGCTAGACTCATCTCTCCGTATTTGTATGAGCTCCTCTTAACCTGTGTCAAGTGTAAACCTATGAAAAAATCAAGCATAATACTTCCTCAAAAAACTCAAAGAAGTTTTTTGTATTTCGTAACAAGTCTAAGATTACATAAAGACAAATGATTTTATATCATGTGACTTTTAGAGTTTCCAATAACTGAAAATGAAAGAAATTTCAATTCTCAGTAATGGTATTACTAGCTACCTAACATTAGATGTAAACTCAAAATGCTTGGATAGGTGAACAATCATAGATATCAACAACACCAAAATATAATGAACCGTATAAAGAAAAACATGACATAAAATATTATATGCATACCAAACTAAAGCTAGTTCGATACAAATAAAATTTCACATCTAGAAATTACATGAGAGAACAATGAAAACATTGCACAGTCTACACAGGACGAAAGCCAAAGAGTAAACTGTGTTCTCATATAGTTTCAAAAAAATAAGTTCATCATAATGGCCGAGGAGGAATTGCCCCTATCACTGGGCAAGCAGTGCTATTTAAACAAGTTTCTAATTTGTTCCTCATATCATGCAAGATAGAGGTAGATCTTTTTAAAATAAGCTTTTACTAAAATAAAATAACAAAAAGATAATTATGTTGAAGTATCTCAATCCAAAACAGTTACATTATTAAACATTGTTTTTCAAAATCGAAAATCACTAGTCCACTAAACGTTCAACCCATGACTCATTCCACTAATCGTAGCACATCAATCTATTGTGCACCTGAGACAAGGAAAACAAAATCTAAATTAGGAAATAATCAAAATAAATAATTCAAAAGAGAAGCTATAGAATCTTTCAATTATGTAGCTGGTCTAAAATAAAAACAAAATAAAAATGAATTTACTTTTTATCCAAACAGAATCAAATCATGAAATGCAAAGGAGCTATTTACCAATTCAGAAATTTGAAAGAGAAGCATCAGACAAATCCGAGTTTATAATAGTATTGAAATTGGTGGAATTTTCAATAACCACATTCCCCGATCTCTTAATGCGCTTGTTGGCTCTGTGTGAATTTGACCGAATGCAAGCCCTGAGCTCATAGGTTTCTCTTTCAAGAGCTAAGTTCCGAGTGGCCACTTGATTCAACTGCGCCTGTAGGTAAGGAATATCCCGATAATACCTTTCGATCTAGTCAAAACAATTCTCACAATGCACCGGTTCCATGCTTGGTAAAGGCCGATCCTGATCTGTAGTGGGTAACTTACCCTGTTCCATGATTCTTTTGAGATCATGTTAAATGAATGAAAAACCTTGTTGTTTCTTAAAGAAAGCAAGCATATTCGATACAAAATCGAATTGTGGTGCATAGGCATTGGTATCATCTTCAGAAATCCGGTCGTCGACATCAATAATAGGGATAGGTTTTGCACGATTGTGACGTCGATTCCTCAGCATTCTGGATACGAGTCGACCAGATATTTTATTCTTAAAATCAATATCTGGAACTTTCTGAGTTTTACATCTACCCTGTTTCTTGATTTTAATTTCATTTGAATCAATCATAACTGGCTCAAGACTAGTAACACCAAGGACCTTATCCTTCAGATTATCCAATACATATTCTAAGGAAATTTTAGGAATAAAATTGCGCCTCAGGTGTTTGCCTTCGGATGACTTATGAAAAACAACCGGGGTTTTAGTTATAGACACAGGGCTTCCTTGCAATTTGACATGTAGGTTTCTCAGAGAAGGAGTTGATAGGCGAGGGCTGGTGGGCTCATAAATATAGTCGCAGTGCTGCAGTAACATTTCTACTGGTCAAAACTTCAACAGGATGTCAACAATTACATCAGGTCTTGCACTGCCTGCGCTATTTCCAAACCAACCACTAAGAAACAGGGCCAGTACACCCCTCTACCTACTCTTGAGAGGCCATGGGAATCCATATCGATGGACTACATGTGGTTGTTGATCGCTTTTCCAAGATGGCGATTATGGCCGCCTACAAGAAGAGAATCACAACGGAGGCCAATGCCAAGCTCTTCTTTGAATAATGGATGGATTGGAGTGAAAGCTCCATCCATTATTCATAGATTTAGAGGGATTTTTAAATGATAGAGCATAGTGAAATGTTATTAAATATTTAAATATTTAGGAGGAAACCTCGTGTTTTAAATATTCAAGGTAATTTTAGATAATTATTATGGTAGAAAAATTAGTCAAATTTAGATAGAATATTAAAATTGGAAAAAAAAAAAAGAGAATGTAATAATCAATAAAAGAATAATATAATGATTAAATTAATTTTTAAAAATGGAAAAATATACTAATTTAACAACAATATTTTCCACCTATACTTGTGCACACTAGACACCTGTAGAACCTTCACCTCAACTTTCACAAGTCCCATCTCGACTTGTGTAGGCTACACCTCCACCAACACCAAAAGGAAAAGGAGTTGATAAGGGGGGCAAGGTCAAAGTCAAAGGGAGAACTAACTCTTCCAAACAAGCCATGGCAACTTAGACCACTGCATCTAGGCCCATAACACCATGTGTCATATGCGATATCACTGGCCACGTTACCTTCAATTGTCCAAGACTACCTGAGCTTAGGAAATTTTATAATGTTGAAGATTGAGAACTTGATTCCTCCATACCCATTGTGGAAGTCTCTCTTCTTGAGTCTTCGACCAAGGATATTAATTTTTTTCCCACCAATCACCCTTGTGCTTTATGCAACACTTATGGCCATTATTCTCATCATTGTTCCTGTATACCACAATGTTGGGTATATGTTATATTCTTTGCATGACTATCCTTAGTGTCTGCTACATTATGTCAGGCGTATAGGGGGGTTTGAGGGGGGCATCAGGAATTATGTCACATTTTTGCCTCATTTTTTGTGTTGCCTCGATTTTTGTGTCCATTGTTGGGCGATTTTTCGGCACACGGTTTTTGCGGATGGTTTTATATTTACGGTTAAGGAATTAGGGTTGTTAACTAATCCAAGTCATTGGGTTAGGGTTTTGGATGCCGCTGGTCAGGGATGATTTTAGGGGCTAAATTTCCCTCATGGGATAATTTTCCATGGTTTTCCCAAAAAAAGATTCATTATTCTAAAAATGATTCGCCCAAATTCTATAGGATAAAATTATTTTACAAAAAAATCGCAAAAATTTTATACAAACTTATATAAAATCCTTAGAAATTTGAATATTTTTACAAAAATATCGCCAAACCTTTATAGTTGGCATATGAAGGGTTAGTAAGATTCGCCAAGGTTTCTACATTTTAAAATATATTTCCATCCTTAAAATCATCCCTGTCGCTGGCTCCTATATGTATATTGTATTGTAAACAATGTATCACAATGAATGAAGATAGAATATGTTGGTTTTCCCGGTTTGGGTTTCCAGGGGAAAAGTTCTCTGTGTAATGTGTGTATTTTCCATTGTATCTTTTTTGTTCTTTTACTGAAATTTTGTTTGCTGTAAATATTGTACTAGTTTAAAATCTACATTTGGTATCAGAGCTTTGTTGGCTTCAGGGGGACGCCTTTGTGGTAAAGGGTTTGGATCAGGACTGTGATAAGCCTTGCTACAGTGGGAGATCTGTGGTATTGATTTTTCAAGTGAAAAGAAATGGCGAGCAGTTCGAAAATGGAGATCGAGAAGTTTAATGGGAAAAGTTTTGAATTGTGGAAGCTCAATATGGAATATCTGTTGGTGGACATAGATCATTGGATCACAATGGATCTAGGTACTGCACCTACAGGAACTTCAACAAATGACTCGAAAAAGTTGCATCAGAAGGCAAAGGGCACAATCTGACTGTGTCTCTCAGATTCAATATTACTGAATGTGTTAGAGGAAGCTACAACCAAATATTTGTGGGATAAGTTGGAGAAGTTGTATCAATCTAAGTCCCTATTAAATAAAATTTTCCTGAGAAAGAAGTTGTATAACCTGAGAATGAGAGATGAAGACTCGGTGGCAGAGCATTTGAACGCCTTCAATACTGTGGTAAGTCAGTTAGTATCTATTGAGATTAAAATTTCAGATGATGATAAGATTTGTTGTGAAGGGAAAGAAGGAGTTGGTATGCAAGTTGAAGAAGTCCCTATATGGTTTAAAACAATCACCAAGGATGTGGTATAAAAAATTTGATACTTATATGTTGGGACTTGGCTTCATAAGAAGAAAATATTATCACTGTGTGTATTTTAAATTAATTGGTGATCATTTGATTTATTTGGTCTTGTATGTGGATGACATGTCATTGATAGGAAATAACAAGGAGATTATCTAGGATGTGAAAAATCAGTTGTCCTCTAATTTTGACATGAAGATTCTCAATGCTTCAAATTTCATTTTGGGCATGGAAATTAAAATAGATCGGAGAAAGAGGAAAGTATGGTTAAATCAGAGAAAATATGTAGAGACAATATTGCATAGGTTTAATATGCAGGAATGTAAACCGATCAAGGTCCCTATTCTTGTTGGTGTAAAGTTGTCTGCGGATCAGTGCCCTAATACACAGGGAGAGGAGTAGGACATGTCTCGTGTTCCATATTCGAGTGTAGATGGAAGTTTGATGTATGCAATGGTTTGTACTAGAATGGACATTGCACATGCAATGGGAGTTTTGAGCAGGTATATGTCAAAACTAGGGAAGGAGTATTGGACAACAATAAAAAGGGTTTTCAGGGATTTGTGTGGCATTGATAGCTATGGATTGTGCTACCATGGAAGACCAGGATTGGACAAAGTGTTGGACATACATGGCTTTGTGGATGCAGACTGGGCTGGAGATCTAGATCATAGGAGATCTAGAAGCGAGTATGTGTTTAACCTGTTTTGAGGAGTAATCAGTTAGATGAGCAAAAGACATGCTATAATGGCACTTTCAACTACAAAAGTTGAATACTTGGCAGCCACGCATGAAAGCAAGGAAGCAATATGGTTAAAAATATTGTGTTCGGGTATTGGGTTGGTACAACAAAATGTAAGGATAGATTGTGACAGTCAGAGTGCAATTTTTCTGGCGAAGAACCCGACTTATCATTCAAAGACAAAGCATATTGATATTCAATATCACTTTGTGAGAGACATGGTTGAAGAAAAGAAAGTGTTGTTGATAAAGGTGGACACTTTGAAGAATGTTGCAGATTCATTAACAAAATTTGTGAGCATTGAGAAGTTCTCTTGGTGTATAGGATCCATGGGCATTGTTGCCCTGGATTGTTGACTATGTAACCTTGTAACCCCATGTATGCAAAGAAAACAAAAATTAGGAGAATGTTGGGTATATGTTATATTATTTGCATGACTATCCTTAGTGTCGCATTTTTGCCTCAAATAATTTTTTTTCCAAACGTGTCACATTTTTCCTTGTTTTTTGTGTCACCTCGATTTTTGTGTCCATTGTTGGGCGATTTTTCGGCACATGGTTTTTGCCGATGGTTTTCTATTTCCGGTTAAGGAATTAGAGTTTTTGACTAATCCATGTCATTGGGTTAGGGTTTTGGATGTCGTTGGCTCCTATATGTATATTGTATTGTAGACAATGTATGACAATGAATGAATATAGAATATGTCGGTTTTCTCGGTTTGAGTTTCCAGGGGAAAATTTCTCTATGTAATGTGTGTGTTTTCCAGTGTATCTTTTATGTTATTTTACTAAAAATATGTTTGTAGTAAATATTGTACAAGGTTAAAATCTACACACAATATCGAGACTCTCTTGTGATCCTACGCCAGTTGGATTATGATCGCCAAGTCAAGTCCACCCCGACCAATTCTCAATCCACCATTGAAATTGGCCCCCCTGATGTGCATACGAATCAGAATTCCATGCATATTCTTTATCTATCACATTCCATGGGATCGTAGCTAACTAATGATATCCCCTTCTCTATAGGCATACATCAGATCACTCCCAGTATGCCTCATGTATCTTCGGTATAAACATTAGTGGAACCTTTCTCCACTAGTCTTTCATCCAACTCTTTGGATGAAGCCTATGTGAACCATGGTTATCATTCCCGTGGTAAGGGGAAGGGAGAATCATGCCACCCGGTTCATTGAGAGGATCCAACACATCTTCCAACAGGTTTAGGATATTTTACAGAAGTCCAATGCTAAGTACAAGCAACGCCATGATCAACACCGGGTGCCACATAAATTTCAGGTTGGAGATAATGTTTGGTTGCACTTATAGAAAGAACACCTTACAGAGCCCCATCAGAAGCTTCACCCACTCTGTTATGGACCTTACACCATCACCAAGGCTATGGGAGACAATGGTTTTGAGCTCAACATTCCCCCTTTCCTTGGCCTGCACCTAGTGTTCAACGTGGATCTCCTTCGGCCATATTTCCCACCATTATTGGACACCTCAGAGATAGAATAACAGTTGACACTGACAGAGCTCAACCCTGACTGCATACAACATGAATCCAATGATTATATTGTGGACACACTGGTCAAGGGCACTCACCAACAGAGGATCCATCTTTATCGAGTTGTCAAAGTAGGGCAGCTCCTACACCAAGGAAAGTGTCTCACCCGGGGCCAAATTCAGCAGAAATTTCCTCATCTAATAGGGGAACTCAATGCAATGGAGACCATTTATTCCTAATGGGGGATTATTTATCCATATGGATGTCGGTGGCCTCCCACCTATTCCAACTGGCTCATTTTGGCAATTTTTTTCTAGTTTTTGAGTCCTGAAATTTCGGGGTAGTTTTGAGGCCCTAAAAAACATTTTTAGGGCTCACCATAATCAAAATATAATTTTAGTTAGAATTTGATGGAAACATGTGTACTCCTCGGATAGACCTTTCCAACGGGTTATCGTGCGCCTAAAACGGACATCATATGCAAAAGTTACGACCCCGAGAAGTTGATATACTAACTTACCCCAACGGGGCCCACATGACTTTTGGCGCTTCATCTCCTAGGGTTAGGCTTTTGGGTGTCTATGGTTTTGGAATTCACCTTTATTGTAAAAAGGCCTTAAGAGCCTCATTGTACTCATCTTCTTGCGAATGAGCGCAATCGTCACATCTCTTCTCGGAGATAAGCAGCCACCATTCTAGCAAGCTTGTTTTCAGTCTGCACTTTACAGTTTCAGCATATTTCCTTATTGAATAGAAGCCATTTTCACTGTATATATGTTATTGTTCCTTGTGTTATGTGTTAAAATTAATAATAATTTATCCCCCGGGGGGCAGCTCAATTGGCAAGTGCCGTGATATAGAGTGTTATGTACGATGAGGTTTCAAGTTCAAATCCCCCCGACTTACCCGTGCCTGCGGAAGGGGCATACGTATGGCACCTGGAGGTTATAGTGGTAGCGGTCGGAATCGACCCCGTGTCACGCGAGTACGAGACCGGCCCAGTTGCCGATTCCGCCAGCATAAAAAAAAAAAAAAAAAAAATTAATAATAATTTGTATTCATTTCGTTCTTCTCATAAAATCCGGATCATGGTCAATCATTGACCACTGCCACCCTCGCCACCCTCAGGAGCATTATGGAAATATATATTTCTTCTCTTGCTCGATGAATCACCTTGAGAGGTTCTAGGCTTGGGCGTGCTTCGACTCTCTGGAGACTGCACAAAGAAAAAACATTATTATAAGTTTTTTTCCTCAATGAATTAATAGACATACAAAATGATACTTTGTAATTTAACCTAAGACAACTCACCACATATGCTATTGTCAATCATGAGGGTGTTACCCTCCTCCGTGACCCCAATCTCTCTGTGATGCCACCCTGCATCAGTTACAAGGATCAAGTCAAGAAAATTAAACAAATATGCATAAAATCAAATTCATGAAACATAAAAAATTGTCATCAACACATTATCTCACTGTGAATATCTCAGGCCTCGATGGAGATTGATTGGTAGATGGAGCACTAGGTTGTACAACCTACTTTGAGGCAATATCTACTATGGA
>JASDQU010243766.1:55206-71902 GCA_032191745.1 Picea mariana | reverse complement strand
AAACACAAATCCTACTGCAGGAGGATCTGGGATACCTCCTTCACCACCTCCCTCATCTCTTTCCTCTTTTGACGAAGGCAACTCACATTCTCAGCCTTCCACACCCATTACCCCAATGGAAAATCAGAAAAAACCTGCTAGACCCTGGTTGGACTAGGATGCTATAGCTGTACCTGGAGCCCAGCACCCTTTACCTAAGCACCCGGAGAAATGGATTCCCAAGTTTGATCCCGATTCAAAACAGATAGATGAAGATCATATCAAAAAGTTTATGTTAGCCATCAGACTCCGTAATGTTGAACATGAATACGTTGTATGTAGGTTGTTCCCTTATACTTTTGAGGGTAATGTGTCCACTTGGTACTTTTCCCAACAGCCCCATACAATCATGTCTTGGGAAAAGTTTGAGTCATGTTTTTTGGAAAAATTCGGAGATGGTAAACCTCCGGAAGTCTTAGTCATGGATCTTTCGATCTTAAAAATGAATCCAAAAGAAAAAGTTAAATATTTCAATCAAATATTCTTAACGCTTAAAAATCGAATCCCTGTAGATTCTACGCCTGTTGAGAGTCTTGTAATAGCTTACTACACTAAATCTTTACATCAAAGTATAACTATTTGGGTCAAACGATCTAAAAAGGCCACGTTGTTAGAAGCCTTCAAAGAGGCTACTCAGATTGAAAAAGACATACTTAGTCTTAAGGACTCTTCTAGCAACGAAACTGAGACTATTTCTTCTTCCAAGAAGAAGATTGAAATTCTCCCCAGACCCACACAAAGAAAAACACAACCTGAAAAATCTGATTTAGACAATTTAACTAAAGTTGTACAAAAATTGTCTAATCAAGTTATAGATTTAAAAAGGTTGACTGAAGAAACTTCCTCGAGTAAAGGACCCTACAAACCCCCTTTCCTAAATCCTTTTCCTACCAACTAACCTAACCCAAACCCCGAAGGCTTGAACCTAGAAAGTTTGCAATGCGCTCTTTAGACAATTCTAGAAGCCCAAGATAACTTGATGCCTCCTGAAATCCCTCAAGAGGAAGTCGAGAAAGAAACAACTCAAGAAGAAGAGTCTTCTCCAAACATCTTTGTACACTTCTCGGATAGCATCTTTCAAGCTAACTTCGAGACTGTTCACCCTTACAACACTAGGAGTAAGACATCAAACAAACCTCCTGCCGAGAACACTACAACTCCACCTCCAAAGCCATCTAAATCAGTAGAAACTTATCAAAGTAATGCCGGCCCTAAATTAGATTATGATGTTGTTGAAGATCTTAAAAAATTAAGGGATAACATTTCTATTTATGAGTTGTTGAAGTTTCCATTTTTGTTACAGAAAATGTTCCAAATATTTCAGAAAATGGCAAGAATGGTAACTCAAATGGTAATAAGGTTGTGCAAAGAAAAGTTCCGCAGAAGACTTCCACTAAAAACAATCCTGATCCTCAAGAAAAAGGAAGCCTTCCTGTAACTCCTGTAAATAATAATGTAAATAATGTGAATAATGTAGGTAAAGTAGCATTATAAACTGCGAGTAAGAAACCACAAGCTACTACTCTAAGTACTCGCAAGAATGTACCTCCTTTTCTTTTAACTTTCGAAATCTTCAACAGAAATGTGCATAATTGTATGGTTGACTCAGGAGCATCATCAAATGTGATGCCTTGGTCTGTCTGCCAAAAGATTAACGCTGAAGTANAACCATCTTCTTTTTAAATCATACAACTTGATCGAACAAATGTTAAAGTTATAGGCGAACTGAAAAATGTATTGATTAGATTATCGTCTAACCCAAAGGTTCATCAGGTTATTGATATAATTGTGGTGGATATTCCAGAAGTGTATGGTCTATTTTTGAGCAGGGACTGGTCGGAGCAGCTACATGGTTACTTCATGACAGACTGGTCTCACTTATGGCTTCCAGAAAATGGTAAGCCCAACAAGATCAGGGTGAATCGTGAGCGTTACCTTAAGTTCATGGTCACAGACTTGAACGACCCTAATGAACCATACACACCTCCTGCTGATTCACCTAAAGTCCAAGGGATGGACACCTTCTTTGAAAATTTCATGGCTGAAGTTTCACCAATCAACAATCCACAACAACAATCCGAGATCATAGCATATGTGCAACCAACAACTTCTACTCAACAGTCCCATGAGCCCGATGGAAATCAAATTTGGTCTCTATATTTCGATGGTTCCAAGTCTAAACAAGGAGCTGGTGCAGGCTGCATCATTATCGATCCGACAGGTAATAAGACATTAATGGCCTGTAGACTAGAATTTGAATGTACTAACAATATCGCAGAATATGAGTCTTTACTGCAAGGTCTCAGAAAATCCTTGGACATGAACATTCAAAATCTGGTTGTATTCGGCGACTCTGAAATTGTGGATAGACAGGTAAGAGACTCTATACATTGTCTTTCCCCGCCTCTCAAAAGTTACCATGAGGTATGGAGTTTAATGAACAAATTTTCTGCTTTTAATATAAATTCCATTCCTAGATTAAATAATACTGAAGCAGATCTACTAGCTAATGTAGCCTCTAAACTTCTTCCTGCATAAGGCTTATCCCCAAACACATTCTCCGTGGAGGTATTGTTTCAACCATCTGTTCCTGACAATATCACAAACTGGAGAGTATTTGATGATGATAAGCAGATCATTAAATTTCTGCACATGGAAGAAACCTTTCAAGGCGCAGTGATAGATGAATGAACGCATGACGATAATTTGCATGACTTTATGGTAATACCTAATCCGAAATCTCCTGAAGCTCTATCAGACATGGTAAATTTCATACCCAAATTTGTTGTTAGATTAGAAAATTTTTATGATTTTGAAGATAAATTTAAAAAGATGGTCAATTGAAAAACCAATAGTTCCTCATTGTCTTATGAAAAAGTCAATTTAGGGACTAGTGAAAATCCTCAGTGTATCAACTTAGGCTTGAGATGTTCTAGACAAGAAAAAGATTCTTTTGTTAAATTATTTAAAGAATTCAAGGATGTCTTTTCATGGACTTACGATGATCTTAAAATGTTCGAGCCTAATATTATACATCATGTCATTTCGATGAAGCCCCATACCTTACCCTTCCAACAGAAACTGAGGAAAATGCATCCTAAACTAAAACCGACCATTCAAAAAGAATTGAATAAACTCCTAAGTGCTAAAATAATTTTTCCTATTAGGCACACTCAATGGGTTTCCAACCTCGTCCCAGTTCGGAAGAAAAATGGAGAAATTCAACTTTGTGTCGATTTCCAAAACCTCAACCAAGCGTCTGACAAAGATAATTATCTTGTCCCTCCCATGCAATAGATCTTTCAACAAGTATCTGGTTCTGAGAGGCTATCTTTATTGGATGGTTTCTTCGAATACAACCAAGTCTTGATGTCTCCGCCAGACCAACTAAAAACTACCTTCCGTACCCCGTGGGGCACTTACGCTTATCGTAAAATTCCCTTTGGATTGATTAATGTTGGTGCTACCTTTCAGATATAAATGGACATTGCTTTTAGAGGCTTAATCAATCACTCCATAGTAGTTTACTTAGATGATGTGACCATTTATTCTAAAAACAAAGACGATCATCTAGCTCACTTATGAGTCGTTCTGCTACGATGTCATAAATACAACATCTCCTTGAACCCCAAGAAGTCCATCTTTGTAGTAGAACAGGGTAAATTACTAGGATTCATTGTTTCTAGTGATAGAATGATTATTGACCCCAAGAGGACTCAAGTCATCGCTAAACTCTCCCCACCTACCTCCAAAAAATCCATGCAGTCTTTCCTAGGCTAGATTAATTTCGTGAGAAGATTTTTCCCCTGTTTCTCCGAAATGGTCAGGCCTCTCCAGAACCTAATTAAGAAAGAAACCCAATATCTCTGGGGACCCATAGAAAATAAAGCTTTCAATGCCATAAAGAAGGCCATAATAGATGCTCTGTCTCTCATGAGCCCTGATTTCTCTCAAGATTTTACACTCTATACTTTTGCCTCTGATCGTTCCTATGCCACAGTCCTAACTCAGAAGAATTCTGAGAACAACGAAGTACCCATCGCCTTTATGAGCTCTGCTTTCAAAGGCGCTGAAATTAACTATCCAGCGATAGATCAGCAATCCTACGCTATTTTCAAACAAGTTAATCATTTCTGGTCCTATCTTTTGAAGTCAAGGACGAAAGTCATTGTCCCCTACCCTGCCGTAAGGAACTTGTTAGTACAAAAGGAGTTAGGAGAGAAAAGAGCCAACTGGTTCACCTCCTTACAGGAGTATGACTTGGAAATTACCCCAACACAGATTGTGAGAGGCCAAGGGTTGTGTAATTTGGTTGTTGATTCAGAAATAGGACAGCGAGAAGATAGTGATACGTCAAACCTAGAACAACGCGATCAAAGTTTGATTTGTTGCGCACAAAACCTCGTAAGTCCTTGGTACGACAATATTAGATTTTGTCTTGAACATGGATCAGCACCTCGTCACCTTGACCCCACCAAGAGAAGAGCGCTGAGACTAAAGTCCGCCTCCTTACATCTAATTAACGGTATACTGTTTCGTCAAAATTTTGACAGCGTACTGATGCGTTGTCTTGAAAAAGATGAAGCAAAAAAATTCTTTCTTGATTTGCATGTAGGAGAAGCTGGTGGTCACTTCGGTGGTGACACTACTTCTCATAAGGTTTTAAGAGTTGGTTACTACTAGCCCACGCTTTTTAGGGACGCCCATGCCTTTTGTCGTAAATGTATTATTTGTCAGAAAGCATCAGGGCGGTTGCAAAAACCAGCCTTCCCCTTGCAACCCGTTTCAGAAGATTCTCCTTTCCAGCAATGGGGCCTTGACATCATAGGTCCTATTAACCCTCCATCCTCACAAAAACACAAGTATATTGTGACAGCCAATGATTACTTTACTCGATGGTCCGAAGTCGCCACGCTAAGAACTGTTAACAAAAGTCAGGTGATTGTTTTTCTAAACTCGAATATCATCACTTGTTTCGGTATCCCTGATTGTTTAGTCTTTGACAATGCTTCATACTTTTCTTCTCTTGAGATGAGTGAGTTCACTTTGGAGAAAGGAATAAAGATAAAGTATTATGCTAGTTACTACCCCCAGGGCAACGGCTTAGCAGAATCAACAAACAAGAACTTGATCAAAATTATCAAGAGAACCGTGGCTGGAAATCACAAGAACTGGCACAATACACTATTGAATGCACTGTGGGTTGATAGGGTAACACCCAAAGTCTCTATAGGTAACTCCCCCTTTTTTCTCATTTATGGAAGAGAAGCCATTCTGCCACCTCACATTCTTCTTCCTTCGCTTCAATTGTCACAAAAAGTCCAAGAAGAAGATTGTCCCCCTTTAGAAAGCCGCATTAACGCTTTGATGAAGTTAGAAGAAGTAAGAATCCAAGCTAAGCGTAAGTTAGATCAACATAAACAATTGATTAAAAGATGGTTTGATTCTAATTCTGCTTCTGATAGGAATTTTGAAGTAGGCGATCTCATCTTGAGGTGGGACAAACCACACAAAGGGAAGGGTGAGCACACCAAGTTTCAAAATTTATGGCTTGGGCCATTTTTGATTGCTGAAAAGTTGGGTCCTAGTTCCTTTCGATTATAGAATCTTGAAGGGAAGCTTGACACCTATCCGGTGAATGGCCAAGTCCTGAAAAGATACTTTTCCTGATAACTACCCTTGTATATTATGTAAATATTTCGTTTTTGTTTGCTTTTTTTTCATTTGCTTTCTATTTTGATTTTGATTTGAATTGATCATTTTTTTGTGTTTTTTGAAAAATATGCATACCTGTGCACTGAGCCATTCAGACAAAGACCATAAAAAAATTTCTTCACTGAAATAACTTCTGAAAGTTTGTACAAACGTCAATGATATATTTCTGAAATTTATGTTGGAAAATTTTGTTGTTTGAAAGAAGTTTACTGATTTCAATCTCTGAGCAAAGTTTGTCATGATCATCTATTATCTTTTTATGCTGTCCCTTTTCCGTAAAGGAATGACTCAAAAAGATGTCTCCCTGTCATAGTAAGTTTTTTTTGTAAATAAAAAATTTCTGGAGCTGAATAAAGGACAGTGTTAAAAAAAAATAAAAATTTGATGAGGTCTGAAAAAATATGTTAAAATATCAAGACTTTCAGCGTCACCCCGCTCAGCTATATATCTACAAAAGAAAAACAAAATAAAAATATTAATAAGAGCTGTGGGAAGTGATTGTAAACCTGTCGGGATGCTGAACAGGTCCGCTGGCAGCGGGTAAATGCATGCATGATGCCAAGACAACTTCGTCGGGGTACTGAACAGGCCTTCTGGCAGCGAAGCAATGTCGGGTACATGAAAATCTGTAACAAATTATGAAAAACCTCTTTAATATCTTTTATTTTGATCTAGAACTTCTTGACAGGATACAGATGTCAGAGTGGGTTAAATGGCAACCCTGTCGAGGCTATGGACGCCTGCTGGAAGCAGTGGCCATGCCAACAGTATTGAAGATTTTATCATTAATATCGTGACTTGATGATCTTAGGACTGTTATTAGTTTTCATCTTTTAAAACATTGCTGGAAAAGATGGTAAATGATGATGTTTGTACGATTTTCTGGTTGTTGTTTTTGAGTTGAAATTTTCTTTGTTGTCCTAATCTAAATTTATTTATTTTGACAGAGATAACTGCTTCTCCCAGTGTGTCGCCATTGTTGGCAGCCAATTCAATTTTTTCCATTGTCCTATAAGCTGCCTACACCTATGTCTTCTGAAATTTAAATTGTCGTCGCATTTTTGCAAATAGACGATATTTTCATTTCTTGCGACACTTGAAAATTGTTCTCCATTTAGTTTTCATGACTGTAAGCGTGAAAACTCCTCCATCGTTATTTGAACTTTCATGATTTTTTTTCATTGATATTCTGAATGGCACTTACCTTTGGTTTATCATTATGTGGCTGAAAGCATTTTCGAACTATGCCCATTTAGACGTTCTTACTTTGATTGCACAACTTGATTTTATTAAACTTATGAGGCATTGAGCATATGGGTTTATACTTGATTCTATGAATTGCATAAAAGTCATGAATTATTTTTGTTTTTATATATATGATGTGATCTTTATGATAAAATTTTTATAGCTCTTGGCTTGTCAATTTTATGAAATCGATTGTCACAATGGTTTAAACCGTTTGATTACACATTTATGAAACAAGCGCGTGGTTAACATTTGGGTTTGATTTCACATTGAATATTCATGGTTTGATATATTATAATGATGCATTGGTATACCATCCATCGTTCAATTCTTTGGTTGGCCAAATGATAAGGTTTTGAGCTATGTTATAATTGATTGAATAGAGGATTAATTGGCAGTTGTACTTTGTCATTACTATTATGCATGGCGGTGAATAATCCCACCACCCTCGCATGCGCACATTAATGCTTCCCCTTTTATCATTCATAGTGGTTAGACCGAATGAATCTGCCCCTGTGTGTTGGTGATTTCGACCCAAACCCTTACCATGTGCTTGCACCATGGCTCCAGTCGTGAGGGTTGAACCCAATGGTAGCCAGGCTCTGTTGATGTTCAACAGTGCCCGCGGTGACCTTGAGGAAGTTGGATGTCTCCCTTTCATACAAAAGTTTGATGGTTTTAACCTCTGCATTGCTTGGCAATTTGATTTAACCTTTGATGGCTATCAAGCCAAGGTCGGGGATGTTTAATTGGAAATTGATGAGCAATTTATCAGTTTATCTAGGGGTTTTCCTGCCACTGGACAACGATGGTCCAAGAATTGCAAAGTGGAAGAGGTCCCTTGGACACTACTCTGCCAGTTGCATAAGGTTAGCTCCTGTGATAAAGGTTATCCTGTGAACATGCTCAAGCAATGTTGGCACGATTTGCTGATGATAATCAAATAGTTTATCACCTGTGAGGGTTGGTACGGGTTTTTTTTCTTACACCACCTTCGTTTTCTTATGGTTTTCATGGGCTATGAGCTTAATATGCCTTATTACTTGCATAGAATCATGTTTAAAATGTCTAAGAAATATAAAAGGAACCAGGCTGATAGCAACCTTTTTCACTATGGGCTGGTTAAAATTATTGTCGTTTGTCATTTGGGGTTACACGGAGACTGTTGGAACGATTTTCTTACTCACAATGATTTTGAGGATTCAAACCCTCCACAGGTTGACAAACCTGTGGTGAGCGAGGACAAGTCTGTACCCCCAGTACCCTACAGTATTATGTTACCTAAACCCTTACCGGACTCACCTATCGACCTACCCCACTCTATGACCAAGGATGTCGAGACTATTAAGACTATGGCTAAAAGGCCTAAAGCCAAACCTACTGCAAATTCCAAAGGCAAAAAGAATTCCCGTCTAATTTCTCGGATGGCGAGGAACAAGCCAAAACCATCGGTCAATCCTAGCCCTACCGTGGTGAGTGAAGACTCTGACTTGGAAGTGGAGCATTTCTTGGCTGGTGAATACCCCTATTCGGAAGGTCTGTGTTCCAAACCCTCATATGACTTTGTGACAAACCTACCCCCTTTCCTACAAAATGACCCTAACTACCCAAGCATTAAGTTTCCTTCTGAAACCCCCGGTCATCCATCCAAACCCTCTCCTGCTCTGCCTCAACCTACAGTGCCATCCTGTGATCAATGTAGCTCGTGGTTAGAGAGGTATTATCTTGATGTGCCAATGCTACAGTCCATAATTCATTCTTTGGAGGACCAAGTTGCATGGATTACCAATCAAAAGGCTAAATTGCAAGCCACTGATAAGATATAGAGAACAATAGGATCTATTTTGTTTAAAAATGTGGAATCAGCTACAACGGTCATGAATTCAAAATTGGAATAGCTTGAGCAGCCTCACTAGTATGTCTATCACTTGTTTATATAATGAATTCAAATTTGGTTTTGAATAGCTATGTTTACAGCGTGGATTTTCTCTGTCATATAAGTATGCATTATGTACATAAGTTATGTTTTGATTAATGAAATTTGTTTTCCCAGTTTAGTTTCGATTGGATTTTTCATCGATTTGATTGGATCTTAGTATGGATTTGATTGGTTTCATTTAGCTTAATTTGGATGTTCTGTTGCTAATTGAAGTCGTTGTATCTATTATAGACACAAGCTGTTTTGCATTTCAATTTTGAACAGAATCAAGTTTTGATTCGAATTGGTTATAATGTATATGTTATGGTTGGCAACAATCGTGATATGGTTAACTGTTACAGGAATACAATTCGGATTATTCTCAATATGATCCTATTAAAATATATCCAAATCAATTCATAACGGTTATCTGGAAAACCCAGCCGGTTACTTCGTATTGGTTTACTGTTAGCTTGACCCTGTTATCTGTTGGATTCATATTTGCGATGGATATGCTGTTTCAATTGGTTTTGTCAAACGGAATTGAATTCATGATTTTTTTCTATATTAAACCCTGTCACGATTTGTTTGGAATTATTGATTTCATTCAAATCGAGCTTATATGCACATTTTATCAATTATCACTTATGTCAATTCTATCGTGATTGTGGTAAAAGTTGAATCAATCTGGTTATGATTTTGTATGAATTGGTTCATGTATCTGTCTGAATTAGCCCACCTGTGGTGCGAACTGTTTGAGCCATAACAGTTATAATAATTGTAAAACGATTCTATCTTGATCTGATCGTATCTTCTGTTTTGGAAAAACACAACGTTGCATATGATTTGCTTGATTGCACTACTTTCGAATTGGATGTGAAATGATTTGTAAAATTGTTTGGTTTCGATTCTGTTTACCCGACTATGATGGAAATCAAAACAGAGCATGCTTGTCTCTCTATTTGGTTATTGGATTTTGATCCTATTTGATTTTAATTGGATATGGGACAGTCTTGTTACTGTTCGACCTGATTTTATGGTAACCGTGAAACAGAGTATTCCTACCCTTGTTTTGATTGAATCACTTTTGATTTTGTTTAATTTGAATGATAAAATCATTTGAGTCATTAGTGATTCGTTTTTAATGTTTATTGAAAGAAAATTGGATTTGATTTAAAAAAGAAAAGAAAAAAAAAGATTTGATTTGATTTCTATTTCATCTTGTATGCTATTTTAGACTAGCTACAGAATCAGAAGATTCTATAGCTAAGTCTGTAGATTTAGATTTTTATTGTTTTGTTAATGAAATATCTTTCTAACTTGATATTTTTGGTCTATTGCAGATGAATTCGAAATTACAGTGGATTTTATGAGCAGTTAGGAGATATTTGGAATATTTCACTTGCATTTTAGTTTCCTAGTTTAGCTGATTTTGGGAATATCCTCCCAGATTATGTAAAACAGTTTGATATTATCCACAAGGAGGTTTTACCCTGTGGAGAGACTTATAAATACCTATTATTTTTGTAATAATTTTCATCCTCATTCGTGGGAGAACAAGGATATGGAGTTTTAATACAGACTGAGGCAGAATTTGGTGTTTTGTTACATCTTTAGCTTCTCATTATATCAACATTTTGTTTCATGTTGTGTATATCAATTTGTATCTGGTTAATGACTACTTTAGCTATCTTAATCATGTGCAAATGATATAATTTAATCACTGTAATCCATATCTGATTTCTTCTAATATCTAAAAAACATAGCAATTGCTTAGTTCAGTTCGTGAACGACAAATTTCTCTTCTTCATGAATTGAATTATTAAGTATAGGTCTTTGCATAACAGGTTTCCCTTATTGCAGAGATTTATAAATCATATAATTGTTATGATTTTTTATGTCTTGTTTGTTCTGTAAACAACTCAAAGAGCAGCGTAGCCTATCATTTACGAGAAGCTTTTGGACTAACTGGTGTGAGTTTACTGCCTCCAACCAGCTTCAAAGTTATCATACGTAGGACAATTTAGGAGCGCTTCCAGGTCAGTTAGTCGCTTGTTTGTTTATTGTTTTTATTAGTAGTTTAATTCAGATATTAGTTTAGTTAGAGTTAGTATATTAGATCGTTTAATTTCAGTAAATATATTAGATCGTTTAATTTTAGTAAGTTTATTTCTTATTCATAAAATAAATAAAAAAACCAAAAATATCTCTGACTGTCTTAGGACATAAAGCATATGAGTTTTACAGGTTTTATTTAAATCTGCCAGTTGTGTATATTGTATATTTGTGAATAAGTTGTATTATAACTAGTAGCTAGATGGTTAATTATTAGAGTTAGTGTAATAGTAATTAGTAGTCAGTATATAGAATAGTTAGTGTAATTTGTATTTAGTTTTAGTTTATATAGTAGTTTGTTTTAATTAGATTATTATATTAGTTTGTTTTTAATTATTAGTTAGTTTAGTTTCTTGTATTTAGTTTTAGTTTGTTTTATTAGTTTTAGTTAGTTTTAGTTAGTTTTATTTGTTTTAGTTAGATTAGTTAGTTTAGATTAGTTTTCTCTTTGGTTTTCTTTGGACCTTAGAGCGGCCAACGGAGCCGTTAAACCCGTAAGGGTGGTTCCGTCCAAACGGCTTGGGTTATTTAGACAACCCCGGACCGGTTCCACTCTCTCAATTGATGGACGAACGATTTCGCCCGTCAACAGGGCTTTGTTTATGTCGATCATGCTAAATTGAGCTATATATTAGGACTACCGATGCTAGAGAGTATTGGGAATCGGCGTTGAAAAATCAACGTGTATTTTCTTTGGGTTTTATCATCCTTCGAAACTCCCAATGCCGAAAACATTTTGGCATTGACGATCGACAATATCTTTCCTTTAATCGCATGACTCTTACTCTCTTCAAAAATTCTCGACACCAATGAGGGTCATTCATCAACGACATTATTGTGTAGTGCCTATCACATAATTAACACTACCATCTGTCGATGCCGATGGGGGTCAGGGCTTGGCTATTTTGGTCCTCCTGGTTCTTTAATCAAATGTTACTCTTTGTTAATTCATGATGATTTTAGCTTGCCTGAACAACTTTCAAAGAATTAAAATGAAAAATAGAAGACAAGCAAAGGAAAAATTTCCATACTAATATCGAATTAGACAACCACAAGAGATCAAGTGGTACCCACAAAGTGAAATTTGACGTAAAATTTTAGGGTGTGTTGAGTGCTCAATAAATGGTGATTCACTAGGAAAAAGAAGAATCGTGGTTCCTTCCTCAGGGCTCGGTTGATACAAGAGCAGGTGGAGAACTTAGCTAGTCTTGAATCCAAGCCTCTTTTACCCTTGCATTTTGAACTTCTTCAGTTGATGCTTGTGGGTCTGCCCGTGGGGTTTTAACCTTTATTCCTCCTTCGTTCCTGTAACCTTGACTCATGCCCTTTTAGACAAAAATCTAGCAAATTATTCATTGGCATGAAGCCTTTAGTTACCTTGGATCACTTTCTATGGTGTTTCTCTACTGCCAGTGAGTGTCCATAGCCCCATCGGAATGACCTCGACATCACAGACCTTTCTCCACTGCCAGCGTGCATATATAGCCCTGACGAAGATATTTGCATACCCTCTCCCACTGTTCACTCGTTTTCGATAGTTAACTTTTATTTCGGAAGAATGTCATGAGAGAGTGAGAGAGGATGTTGTCTGTTTTAATTTGCAAAGCAAGATGGTTAAGGTGAATTATTTTCTAGCTTTGCCTTCTGGGTTCATGTAGTCCTTTTTCGGCTTTCCAACTTTCCCTCATGTTCTTACCAAAACTCTAAGAATACACTTATGACATTTATCCAAAGTTATTCATTTGTGTAGGTTGGGTAGAGGACTCTTCAAAGTGACTGTAGGTTCCTTGATGCTTCTTGTGTTGTTTGTGAGCGATGAGTTAGGAACAAAGTTTATTATGTCTCATTATTGGAGGTTGACCATTGTATTTCTAAACAAAACCTTCAAAAGTGAGAAAAACAAAAACGAAAAAAGAAAAATCACAAAGATCTATCTAGAACCGAAATCATGGAAATAACATACAAACAAAAAATTTATTTTTTGTTTTTTATTTAATGAAATATTATTACTGGAAATATTGTTTCAGGGCTTGGCCATTAATTGGGAGGGCATCAGGTTCTCCCCTTGGATTCTGTAACTGATAAGTTCCTTCCCCAATCTTCTCAGCTACCTAGAAAGGTCCGAGCCACAGATTCTGAAACTTAGAATGCTTCCCTTTTGGTTCATTTTCTTTGTCCCACCTTAGGACTAGGTCTCCTAATTCAAAACTCTTCTCTTTAGCCTTATGTTTATCAAACCATATTTTCACTATTTGTTGGTGAGCTAGGAATTTTGTCTTAGCCTTTTCTCTCTCTTATTATAGCATGAGGAGAGTTTCAATCCTTTGTTGTATGACTGATGAAGGTTGTCCTCCAAAATCTTGGGCTAGTTGAAGAGATGGGAGATAGAGCCCATTTGGGAGAATGGCTTCATGTTTGTAAACTAGAAAGTACGGGGAATTTCCTATAGATTCCTTGGGTGTTACCCTATTGTCTCATAGAGCATTATGGAGTAGTTTATGCTAATTTCTATGGTTATCCACAACCATCCTCTTTAATATTCTCACTAGGTTCTTATTAGTGGATTCTTCCACCCCGTTTCCTCGTGGATAATAATTTGCAGAGTGCCTGATTATGATTCCTTTGTCGAGAGAGAACTCTGTCAAAAGGGTGGAATAAAAATAGGATGCATTATCAAAAATTAGAACATACGGGACACCAAACCTTGTGATTAGTTGTTGTTATATGAATTGGATCACTAATTTTTCGTTTACATGAGTCAAAGGGATAACCTCTACCCATTTTTTGAACTAATCAGTGGAGGTCAAAATGTACTTTTTTTTGTTTTGAAGATCTTGGTGTGATTTCTCCTATGATATCTAACCCCCATTTATCAAGAGGCCTAGAGGTAGTCAAGGGTTGAAGTGGAACTGCTGGTCTCTTTTCTCTCCCAACACTTACTTGACAATTTTTGCAGTTTCTAGCATAAGTGTGAGCGTATTTGAAAAAGGTGGGCCAGTAATAACCAAACTTCAATATCTTATGAGTGGTGGTATTTCCTACGAAATGTCCCCTGGTAGGGCCATCGTGGATCTCCTTCAACACTTTGTCTGTGTCTTCATGTTCAAGACATATTAATACTACCCCATCATAATTAATCTAGAAGAGTACCAAACTTATAAGAACATATTGTGAAGATTTTAACTCGAGAGCTCTCCTTTCCCCAGGGTTGAGATTTTCCAAACAAGTCCCATGGTGTACGAGATACGTTAAATCCTTATACCAAGACTCCTTTCCTGATGAGATGTATGATACTTCACCACACCATAGTGTCATTTCGTTCTCCCATCTAGAATCTTCATTTACTTAGTCCTGGGTTTCAACTGCAAGTTTTCATAACCCTTGTCCTTTTACTAGTTTTGCAGGTTTTATATCTATATCAAATTCTTGGACTAATTCCATCCAGTTCCCTCTTCTTTCCCCCATTTCTTGTTGAGTAAACAAGGTTCGGACCGCAGGGTGTGGCACAATCACTTTCGTGTGGTTCTTGAGTATGTAAGACCTAAAGTGTTTTACCACCTTAAATACCGCATAGGCATGTTTGTCTATAGAAGGATAATTTAGCTCAACTCCTTGAATATTAGTGATCAAGAATGATATTGGGGCCTCATTGTTGGCATCATCCTTATGAGTCAAAACTGCAGCTAACGATTGGTCGAGGGAGAAAGTGTAGAGGAAGAAGTCTCTATTGAAATCAGGACTTCGTAACACTAGGTATAGAAGTCTTAATACTTATGAAAGAACCTTTTCGCTCATCATCCCACTTAAATTTGGCATCCTTTTTAATCATATTTTGTAAGGGTTTGATGATTTCTGCAAAATCGGGAGTGATTTTTCTCACAAAATTCATTTTCCCAAAAAAGGACTGCATGGATTTCTTGTTGTGAGGCATTGAGAGTTGAGCTATGGATTTAATATTTTATGGGCCTATGTGAATTTCTGTTTGATATATAATGTGACCTAACAATTTACCTTCCTCAACAGAGAAGATAGTTTTCTTAGGATTTAAGGATATACCATACTTCCTACATCTTTCAAAAATCTAAGTTAAGTGTTGGATGTGTTATTCTCTTTTATTTGAATACACCATTACGTCATCCAGATACACAACCACACACTTGTTGATTAATCCCCAAAATGCTACATTCATGTCCCTTTGGAAGGTTTCTCCTGCATTAATTAACCCAAAAGGAATGCGTTTATAAGCAAAGGTTCCGCACTTGGTTCAGAAGGTAGTCTTGAACCGATCCTCATCTGAAACCAGAACTTGGTTGTAACTTGAAAAGTCATCTAGTAGAGAAAAAATATCCGAACCCAACATGGTCTGCAAGAGTTTCTCCATTGGTGGGACTAGGCAATTTTCCTTTTCTGAAGCTCTGTTAAGATTCCTAAAATCTATGCATAAGAGGATTTATCTTGACTATTTCCATATCGGAACCAGGTTTTCTACCCATGTGCAATGTCTAACCTGGAAAATGATATTGGCTTCTAAAAGATTCTTTAATTCCTAGTACATGAGAGGTTCCAAAGACAGGTGATACTTTTGGAGCTTCTGTTGGAAAGGTTTTACTTCGGGTTTTAATGGGATAGTGTGTTGAATGATGTAGGTATCATATGTTTTCATATCTCAATAGGACCATGTAAAGAAATCTTCGTGTTGTCTAAAAAATTTGAGATAGTCTTTCCTTTCTTCCTTAAATACAGTATTTCTGAGATTCACATTCTTTGGGTTTTCTGGGGTCCCAAGATTTATAGTTTCATGCAGAGGAAAAGAGATACTAGTCTTTGTGTTTCTAGGTCCCTTAAATCGTTCTTTCATATCAAACAAATTTTCTAGATTGGATATCCCTTTCGGGATTGTGTGAGACTTTGATTTATCAATAGGTTGTCTTGTCCGAGGATCGGTCACTGTTGATTTCTCTTGGAATTCTTCATTGTCAATAGTCAAATATTTGAAATTGTCTTGGTTAGTCAAGAAGTTTATGATCTATTCATCACTTTCAAATACTTTCCAATTAGAAATGTTATTAGGCAATTTTTGAGGAGCATCTCCACGGTGAATTGGGAGGATTCATAATACTGTAGAGGTGACAACCTGGAAGTTGTGGTCAAGGAGTCAGCAAGAATATTCTTTTCTCTAGGTATCGTTGTAATATTGAAGGCTTCAAAATGCTCTACTAACCTATGCACCTCTTGTTGATAGTTCTTTAGGTGAGGAGAATTGCAATGTATAGTGTAATGAACTTCAACTTAGTCATAGAAATAAAATAAAATAAAATAATTATTCTAAGGAACATTAACCTCCAAATTCAACTCTTAGGCTCGAAATGAGGGGAAGGTGGAAATTATATCCATTGTAAATCTATGATGCATTTTACTCACAATATGATTATCAATGTCAAAATTTATTTCCATACCAACATACAAGGAACAGAGTTCCTAAATGAATAAAACCTTCCATCACTCTAACATTCACATTAGTCCTAAAGTTATCCTAATACTCATATATATATTTATATATAATTTTTGATTTATACTATGGAAGATTTAGGACTTATGACCTTAAATTCCTCAATTATTAAAACACCTCTATATTAGTATGTAAGGGTAAATATCCATTGGCCT
>JASDQU010243766.1:44734-55152 GCA_032191745.1 Picea mariana | reverse complement strand
GGGGGGGGGGTCAAGAGTACACCCTTAGTGGCATAGTTGGAGTTAACATAAAATATTTTAATCTTTGCATGACCATAGTCCATGAACATAGTTCTTTACAACTAACAATTGGTTAAAGGTCTATCAGTCAAGGTTTACATAAAGTTTTGTAATGATAATACTCCATCCAAACCAAATTGTGTAAACCCTAACTGAACATTGATGTCTCAACTGAATGAAGATTCTCTTCTAATTGAAATATTAACTAGACTTACCCTCTTTGATTCATACATCATTAATGTGAAGGTAAATTCTCGATAGGCGTGAAAATTAAACTCTGGTCCGACCCTTAATGGAACTCTGTGTGAGTGCGAAAAACGATGATTTCAATTGACCCCTTGGCCAATAGGATTATGCCAACTATTTCCCCATCACATGGACATTACCTACCATCATACCAATATCCTTTACTCTATGTAGTCAGGATTCTCTTAGGCTTTGATAGCATGCATTCTACATTCACGCATTTTTCCAAACAAAACACTTATGTGTTTCCTTCGCAAGGGGAGAGTGAATGCTCAGAGGCTCTTCCAGGTGGAATCCGATGTCCCTATCCATCTGCTCTGGTAAGTTTGATACCCTCCTATATCCTTACAATTTTAAAGAGTATTCGGCTATCATTATAGTGGAGGAACTATTATTTTTGAGCTCTGGTTATGCTTTTCTTTTGACAACTAGTTTTCTGTAGTTAGACATTTATCTTGTGATCCCAATTACACATGTTACTGTGAATTCCCTTCACTGGTAAATGATCCCAGGCCCCTTCGAGACCTTTACGGTACCCTCTTNAATACCTACATTCTGGCATAGTCAAATTAGTAGGCTACGGGGTCTTTTTTTTTTTTTTTCTGAAGGTTTGGTAGTGTCTATTTTTTTTTGTTTCTTTATTATTTAAATCTTAGCAATATTTATTTGCTTTATTTCAGGTATGTATTTTTAAGAACTATGCATAGATGAGATCTAATGATGGGGCCTCTTGTTTTTGCAAGGTACCCATCAGATCGATGTTAGCCTCCTCCTCCTATCAAGTTCGAGGATGACTTCATCAGTTATGCCACGCGGGATGGTCGGTGCTAAGGCCCCAAGTTAAGTATAATTCCTAATATTCTATAATTATTTTGTTATAGAGGCTTTAGTTTGGTGATTCAATTGTGTTTACCCTATATAGGCAATTTAATATCCATTGACAAATACTAATGGAATTTTTATTTCTTCCTTGTAGGGTTGAAGCCTCCGAACCCTCAGATCTTTTTTTTTTCAGCACCCTTACATGGAAAGGTACTCCAGTTCCTTTTTAAATCTTCAGGGCTTATCGTCCCAGGTGATAATATTGAAGTTTCTCGGTCTGAATACCATAATGTATACAGATAAAAAAAGACTTCATTTCCTATTTAGAAGAAGTATCGAAGATGTAACAGTATTCGCAGTGGTTGCATAGATTAGACATATCCTAATTCCTGGTTCTTGATTTGGAATGTATTTTAATACTATAATATAGGAATATTCTCTTATACTTCGTATAATGAAAAGTAAAACACAGAACAAATTAAGTTTTTGACTTTATTGATATGTTAGTTACTCAATCCTGTTTGATCATTTATGGAAAACGAAGTGCCTATTAACCATATACTTTTGGAAGGTATATTCCTTACTTTTGGTTAATCCTACATTATTGTAAGTCTCTTTAAAAACAATTTCATTATGGCTGAATAACATATGTTGTTTCTTTATTCCATTGAGGTTTAGTTTATACAATAGTCATTACGATACTTCATTTACTAACAACAATATAGAATTAAAACTTATCGTTATGCGTCCAGAATCTCTCTTTTAGTTCTAAGTAAGAGAAAAGAAAATGAGCTTTCACTCCTCTAAAGTTTTGATCTAGAATTTCATTGGTGTTGAAAGGTACATTTGGTTCAATAATTTTCAGAATCTGAAATATAACTAGTTAGGATTAATTGCTTCCATTTCCTCCTTACCACTTATGGATCTATATATTTCTAGACTTTTAGAAGTGAATTTAGTAAGTTGTGGGGTTATCACTTTACAGATATAAATATATCTATATTTGTATACACAGTCAGTTTCTATTATATGTATATATTGATTAACACAACTATATTAGATATGATAAAGTAATAGTACAAAATTCATGAGATGCTCTTCAGGAATGTAGATACGTAAGGTAGTATGTATTGTTTTGTAATTCTCAAATTTATCCCAAAATAGTGGACACTACTCGGTTATTTAAATGTGAACAACATACTCAGATGTATAAGACACATCGGATTGGTAGTAATTTCTATCATAATTGAAAAGGTAGAGTTTCATTCGTACAGTTACATAAATATATACAAGCGGACTTGATTGAGAATAGATTTAAGTCTAGTAGGGGTTTATCCATTGCCTATTCCATCCATTTGAAATATAATTCATAGTAAGATCCCACAAGGAAATGATACTAGATATATACATATGAATACCCTCTTTTAGTCAATAAAACGGTTCAATAGAAATAATTAAATTTAGATACAACAAGTACCATACATCAGATATATGATCATTAAAACAGAAAATGAAAATCATTTCAGTTCAGATTTAACAAGTAAGGGCATCACATATAAAAGAATTCAGGCAGAGAAGGATTAGAGTAACATATCTGAACCAACTCATGAGAAGACAAAGTGAACAACCACGTTCCTCCCAATCGTAGAATAGAGCAGCCAAAATCACTTGCATAGTTCACCCCCTAGCCTAACCATGAGTCCATGAGGGCGAACTTGGAAAAAATCCTCCTCAGCAATGTCTTTTCATTCCAGAAGATTCCTTTTGCCTCACACTTAGTCAGTAGTGTTCATAATAGCAAGAAAACCACTAGTCTCTCTTCCCCCCAACATACTAGGCAGCATCCTGCCTCCTCACATATGCTATATATAAAAAACTGTCCTTTTGCCTAGGTCTTTCTTCCCTTCCTTGGAAATTTTCACAGATTTCAAAATCCCTGATTTTCAGGGGTTGTCAATGGCCAAATATCTGATTTTCCACTTGTAACAATCAGCCCAGAGGTAGTTCCAACATGTTCCCCACTCATGGAATCATGGTCAACTGATTTTAACACAGTTGTTCCATTTGTCCTCCTGCAGTTAATATAAAATATCTTGTGCTCATATAAGTGTCATAGTCAAATAGCTAGTTGGGTCAAATCATATCTCTACCCAATAGTCATCATAATTTATTACAATTATCAAATTTGAAATTTGGAATTGCCATAAATGGCAAAAATTTTCCAAATTTGAATTTACTAAAAACAAAATAATTTTCCAACAAATTTTAAATTTCAAAATTACCTTATTTTTGGGGATGTCACATATAGTATTCCTTGTCTAACGATGATTTCAAAATCTACGAAAACCTTCAATTCTTTGACATTCAAGTCTATAGATTTCTTTAATCCTTGTACTAGAACTTAATATTTGGTAGTGTTGTTTGTACATTCAAATTATAACCTACAAGATAGGAAATGATGTTTACCTTTAGGATCAATGAGGATGCACCCTGCTCTTGACCCTTCTTTCAATTTAGATCCATCAAAATATAAAGTCAAAATCTGTGAACGACAATCGCCCTTCTCTTTTTCCTTATTAATTTCTTTCTCTCCTATCTTTTGTTTTGTAATCTCTAGCACAGGGTCTTGATAGAAAAGGGTGTCTTTTTTCGGTATCAATGACTTCTCTTGAAAACCCATTTCAAATTTTTGAGTGAGGGGAACATCGCAAAAGAGAGGAGAAAATTTTTCGAAGTGGTATTCATAAGAATAATTTCCCAAAATAGGGAAATATGTGGACGAGGGTTCATTAGGTGTTTCTATATCAGTGATCGTGTGTTTCAGATATGTCTCCCTATCGATTCTGATCATGTTCTGGTATCCCTTCAGTGGTAGCCAAAGGTGTGCCCAGTACGTACTGAAATATCCATTTAGCTTTTCAAACCAATATCTACTTAGTAATAACCCATAGGCCTCTGGATTATCTACCACAATGATGTCAATCACTTGCACAAACTTGGGATGTGTCGCTATCCTGATCATTACATATTTAAGTTTTCCCATGGACTTGACCTAGGTTCTATCTAGTTGTATGACATGTTTATCATTGTTGAGAGGAACTACATTTATTTTTTTTCAAATAGGAAAGGGCATAATGTTGGAAGACACCCCAGAATCTACCAAACAATTGTGAAGGCTTCTATTGAAGACTTCAAATGTTAAGAGGAATGGTGGGATAATTTTTTTTTCCTTTCTATCTTCTGAGCAGGTGTTCACAGTTGGTTTGCTCACCAGATCTATGGGAGATAGAGTTATTTCTTGACCATTTCTAGTCATAGGGTCTTCTATTGAGTTCAAAGTGTGTAGTAAGAAGTCCTTCTGTTGAGGGATCCTGCACATATCCATGACTAATATGTTTGACCTTAACTTCTTCAAATATTTAACTACGTTGTAATCATGTTTGGGAAATCCCTGGGTATGGATTTTTATAGGGTTTTTACTACGAGAAAAAGGTTCTTTCATCTGATCAGGAGTTTCCTTACTCCTCGAGGTCTGGGTGGAAATGGTATCTTTCGAGCCAGGCGGACCCTTATTGTGTTTTTGTATCACCAATACTTCTGCGGGTTGTTCTTGAGATTCAAATAGGTCATCGAAAGGTATGATTAGGTTGGGATCCCATATCATCATGGATATATCTTGTTGTGGATCAATCTCTTCCTGGTCAACAATAATCATAGCTGAACTGCTTCGCTATTCATTCAGGGAGACTTTGTCTAGAAATCGATTGGCCATCAAATTCATGGCATGCACCCTGTTGTAGGAAAATCTCCCTGCGGATAGGAAGATCATCTCTAAGGCTTGACCTTAACCCTAGATAGAAAAATGATTAACGTGGACACTGACTTCCTTTCAAATCTATCTAAACTAATACATGAGAAGGAAGGATGATAGAAGTACCTGTTATCGACGTTTGTCCCTGCACGCTCCGAGTTGCACTCCAATTCTTTTCTCCTCGTTGAGTTCTGCAGAAAAAACAAGATACAACCGCTTCCTAATCTATTGAGATTAGCTTGAAAATAGATATATCAATAAATGACAAGTTCATGTAATATCAGACACAAACTAGAAAGAAACAGGCCAAGCGTGTCATATTGATGAGAATAACGACAACAGTACTTACAATCATAGATGCGAATGAGACAGCTTCATCAAGTCCTCTTCATCTAACCCTTTCCTGAAATATCCACAACCTGGATAATAGCAGCTTCACTGATCACTCTCCTTTGGCTGATTGTAATTTTCCTCCAAGATCATAGGTTTCATATGTTCAATTTCTCCAATCAGCTCCAACACCACTTATGATATCATAAGTTTGGTGTGGTTCTCTCTTTTCAGTCCTCACCTATGAGATCATAGGTTTGGTATCATTCTCCATTTGCAGTCCCCCTTTCACCATTAGAAAGATTGTTTATATATCCTTGGAGAGGCTCAACAATCTTGAGATATCCTTGGGGAAGGTGAGGATTTGCCTCCTTCAGTTGAGGATCTTCCCTAGGATCATGGCTGGACTAGGGATTTGAATCCAACTACTTTCCATGAATGAAAATATGCTCCCCCCATTCATCTCAACAGCTTAACAACCGCCCAGAATAGGTAGCACTCCCTCAAAAGGGCCATCAGAGCGTTGTAGCGCTCCCTAGTAAGCTTTAGGGGGTGCCAACGCTCTCAAAATATATAGTGCTCCCTTAAAAGGGCTAGGGGAGCGTTATAACACTCCCTGACAGTGTAAGGTGGAGCGTCGGCGCTCCGAGATAGTGTAAGGGGGAGCGCTCCTCTCCAAAACGTAGTTTTTTTGGTGCTTTCAGATGGAAAAAAGTTGTTTGACTTCAGTAGATCAGTTCTCCTCCTTCAAATTAGTCATGTGAGATGTTATAAGTGTCTCCTTAGTGTTGTTATCATGACAGTATGTCTGAACATCCTTTGTGACACTAGTGACCAACTTGTGACACTTGCGAAAGTTGTGGGGAATATGTGACACTTACGACAATTGAGAGGGATAATGCGACACTTATCCAGCTGAGCAATTTTGACGTGTAACATAATGCCCCCCAAAGTATGAAGTTAGAAGATGCCAACTGATAACTGAAATTATTTGTAGATTCTCAAGCAAGGGTATAGACTCAGAGAACCTGACGGAAGCTGCACACGAACATCCAATAAATATCATGACATATTTCAAAACCCAAGGTAGGCATACCTATGCTTGGGTGATCAATACTTAGCAGGATATGGCCGCCATAAAATATGCCGCGGATCCATAATTGTATTGATAAAAAGGTATAGCCACCGAAGATACAATGTGGATCTATACTCTGATGACTCGGACTGATCGTAGCCACGAAGAATACACAGTGGAGCTACGAGATGAAAAGACATAGCCACGACCAATACAAAGTGGATCTATGTGATAGTGTATGTGTCATTGTTCAAAATAAACTCCATCGCGGCCTGGGCAAAGCATGTATCAAAGTGATGGCTCAACCCAGGGTCTTCATACCAGTCCCAGTATGGTATGAATCTGACCATGTGAATAGATGTTCTGATGTCAAACATGGTAGAAACCACTTGATTACCGGTTAATGGTGTGAACTGTTAACAAGTGCGAGGGAGATCACCATTAATGTCGATGATTCCCAAGGTACCCTAGTACATTCCAGCGAATGTGAATAAATGAGTTGAGGTCGAAAATTTGTGGAATCATTCGATTAGGGGTCAATGATGTAAACTCACTGTCAAATGTGAGGAGGCCTACCATTGAGGCATGTAGGTCCCAAAGTACTCAGTGATTTCTAAGTCTAATTCCTGGATAATGCGTTGGATTCGACAAGAATAGACTCGTTGAGGGAGGGCCTTGATTTATACCCCATCAACGACATGAAACAGATATGGAGATGTAATTGGTAGATCAAACAAACATGGACTGACATAGGTTTTGAGGCAAGATATTTGGGATGGCTGACTCTCGAGGCGGATACTTCCCTTGAACATTGAGGCACAACAACAAAACATGACATGGACCAAAACTATGCAGTGGATACTGTGGCTTGCGTCGGGTGACCCAGAGTGAAAGGAACTCAAAGGATTGGCTCAATGCAGAGGTTCAGTGGATTATGATATGTGCAAATGACAAAGTGTCATGTTCAAGGGCGACTCTAGGAAGTGCTGGATGATGTTCTCAAGAGACTGCTTGGCTTGCTCCTTTCAATTTTTCCCCCATCCAGATAGATGAGTACCTCTTTTTAATTTAATGAGCTCGAGGAGGATAACACATGCTCGATATAACTCACCTTCGGTAAGTTCCGCTTCCTTTTAATGAATCAGAAGAAGTAAGGGTTCGGTCCCATATGGGTCTCTCAATGTGTGATTTAACGAGTCCAAAGACAGAAAACTCGAAGGTTTTTCAGGATTATAGAGTTTGGAAAAACACTTAAAAGAGAACTCTCTCAGTTCCTTTTTCGTACAGTAGTCTGACGAGACCGAAAAATGGTTAAACTATCGCTCGTGAGATGCTCTTTCTGACCTTTTAACGAGTGTGAAAGAAAGCAAGATCACTCAACAATCTTTTCATATTTAGAGAGTCTGAAAAGGGTTTAAAGGAGACTCCAGGGGGGTTCCTTTTTCATATGTTCGTATTCGTACGGGTCCTAAAAAGAGATAGAAATTTACCCGGTTGCATTCTCATGTATTTATGAGCACGAGAAAGAACAAAGACTAAGCTCAGTATGCCCCCATCTTGAAAGCTGGTGGCTTGACTCCAGAATGATCATCAACGACTGGAGACATGCCCCCCAAGCTTCAATTCATTCACCAACTTTGAGGTTGTCACCAATTTCTGTGCTAGATGGAGAAAAAGGATACAGGTGGATGAAATGAAGGCTCAAAAACGATCCCTAACGACAAACTCGACTCGACATCTACGAGATCTAGTGAAAGACTCAACTTGAAGGGAGGGGTAATTGTTTCATTTTTTAATGAGCTTGAGACAGGAAAAGAACTATGCTCAAGGTTCCAGGTTCGATCCCTAGATTGTTGTTTCATTTTTTGATGAGCTTGCTACAAAGAGGAAAACTATGCTCAAGGCATGCCCCCATCATGAAAGCTAGTGGCCTCTGTTTCATTTTTTAACGAGATTGCCACAGAGAAGAGAAACTATGCTTTTGGTTTCTTCTTGATCACGACTTCCAAGAGGATAATGCTCTGGAAGGATACCGTGTCAAGGGACAAAACTCGGTCATGGATTCCAAGAGATCTTCGTTGGATGGAAGACGATCACTCTGGAAGGAACACATGTCGAGGGTCTCGACAGGGGTAAGGAGATCGGGCTCTAATAATCCTACTGAAGAGATCACCATGTGAACTACCAGATCCAAATCGTCGGAAGTTGAGGTCATGGGAGACAACGCCACATAATTGACATGCGATAGGGGTGATATTGTCTACATATAAGAACCACTGAGGGAGGTAACCTAGTCGGAGCCGATGAATGAAAGTTGATCAATAGTCACAATTCTTCCATCGTGAGGGAAAGATATCACACAGAAAAGGGTGGATACAAGAGATTTCATGGCATAGACATAATCCCGCCCAAGGAGTAAAGAGAAATACAAGGGGTCTCGGACTACCATGACATCGATAAAGACAATTTTCCCTCCCAAAGTTACAGGAAACTGAGGAAGGATCCCTAAAGGTTGACTAGTTCTTCTGTTAAAAGATAGCAAATTCTGTGTAACTGGTGCAAGCTGCGGACAACCCAAAGCGTACCAAGCAACATAAGACAAAATACTAATGTATGCACCTTCATCTATCAGCATTTGAGGAATGTCCCGACAACGAACCTATACTGTAATCTGGAAAGGAATGTGGGAGGGAAGACGAGGTCCAGTTAGCACACCCCAATCAAAAAGGATGGCTTCGGTACTTGGAGGAGGTTCCACAAGAGGAGGAGGAATGACCCCAGGCATGGTAGAGTCTGTGTTAACAAGAAAAACATGGGCAATATCGGGTTTACTCTCTAGAAGGAGAGTAGGATCGACCATTGATTGGATCGGATCGACCAATGATGGACTTAGATAGACCACTTGGGAACTCTTTAGAGTAAGAGTGGGACTGACCGAGGAAGGGACTGGATCAGTCACTTTGACATTCCTTAATGGAGGAATGGGATTGACCGATGGTGAAACTAGATCGACCACTTTTGCACTCTTCAGAGGAAGAGTGGGACTGACCGAGGAAGGGAATAGATAGGTCACTTTGACATTCCTTAATGGAGGAATGGGATTGACCGATGGCGAAACTGGATCGACCACTTTGGTGTCACTCTTTTGATGAAGAGCGGGGCTGATCGATGATGGAACTAGATCAGCTACTTGGGTTTGTGGTTCAATCAAGGAGGAAACTAGATTGACCACTTGATCAACCAGACTGACCAGGGATGAAACCGGATTGACCAGTCCATCAACCAATGATGGGTCAGAGGAAAGCTTACGATAACCTTTTGGAATTTGAATTTTTTCCAGAAGGGAAGAAGCCTTGTCCATGCGAGGACAAAGGTGAGAGTAATGATTACCTTTACATAACATGCAAGGGAACTTGACAATTTTCTTCTTCGTTACCAACTTGAACATCACTAGTTGACGGGGTATCATCGACATGACTGACAGAGGCCGACAACGTGGAGGACCACATTTCTAAGACCTGGGTAAGACTGGGACAATCCCTCAGAAAGTGATCACCCTTACAAAGGCTGCAAGGGAATTTGGGTTTTGGATTTTTTCGTTTAATCTTGTTGATCTCATCAACACTCCCAGTACTATTAACATTAACTAGTTTCTTAGAGCCAACATCTGATGTTGTTGGGGTCTTGGTCCTTTTTGGGCTCTTCTTCTTCTTCTCTTTCTGTTTCTTCTTCTTTTGATCAACCTGGTTACTTGATTTAGAGCTTTCACTAGGAGAAGAAGGAGAAATTGAAGGAGAATTGATGGGCGAAGAAGGCGAAAAGTCGACGTGAGGTTGATGTGTGGGTGGTGTATTGACATCCAAAGTATTAGGTGCAACTGAGACATTGGGAGGATTTGGGATCACCGGAGTGGGGAACAACCAAACTGGTAATCCAATAGTGAGTCCTGGAAGACTCAGTGTGGCAACATATGGAGGACCAAAGTTTCCAAACGAAGGAAAGGTGTAAGGTTCCCCAGGAGAATGGGTTCCTCCATTGGTACTCCTAGGATTCGATGCCACTGACACTGACTCGACCTAAGGTCCACTAAGTAAA
>JASDQU010243766.1:26134-41777 GCA_032191745.1 Picea mariana | reverse complement strand
GACAGTATGTCTGAACATCCTTTGCGACACTAGTGACCAACTTGCGACACTTGCGAAAGTTGTGGGGAAGATGCGACACTTACGACAATTGAGAGGGATAATGCGACACTTATCCAGCTGAGCAATTTTGACGTGTAACACACCCATTGAGGGAAGTCTCTTTCAAAGTGTTTTCCTCATGATAAGTACATAAATAATTAGATGCAACATTCCCTAGATAAATATTTAAGTTATTTGGGGTCGGTTCAATTGCCTTGAATAGTGGGTTCCTCTTAAAGAAATTCTTATAGGGCCTTTGGCCTTGGTTTCCCTCCCTTGCATTCCTCTTCATGTCTATGATCTCATTTGATAATTTCTTAACCATACGTTGTAGGCCTTCTATGTCTTTGTTACCCTTGTCGAGAGTATTCTTTGTTTGTTTCCCCGAAAGTCTAGTCAAAAGGAGTCCTCTCCTGGGAGGAGGCTGAGATTCTTTCTTAACTAGAAAGACCTGGCCCTCTTTACACCCTTTCATATGGAATTCTATCATTTTGGTTTCTTCAAAATTTTTAGCCAAGGTTTGTTTGGCGACTCTTTTTACAAACATAGAAATATAATCCAAGACCACGTTAGCATAAACCTTGATTTGCAATTCTTGGGTTGGTTTTGCTTTGGGCTGAAACTTGTTTAATATGGTCATAAGTATTTGATTGAAATATTTGACTCTTTCTTTCGAACTCATGGTGGTAGTGAATAAATCAACCATCAGAGCTCCTGTAGTAGTTTCCTCTGCAAATTTATCTAGAAAGTCTTTCTGGAACTTGGTACAACTACTTATAGATCCTACTAGTAGATTAAAATACCACGTGGAAGATGAATTTTCAAACATGTAGGGGAACAACCTGCAAACTACGTCTTCATGTTGGACGTTCATAAATCTGATTTCTAGTATAAATTTCTTGATATGATCTTCAGGAAATCCATAGGTTTCGGGATCGAACTTAGGAAGCAACTTCTCTAGATGTCGGGGAAGGTTATGGACTGGTCCCGGGAGGGCCAAAGCATCTCCAGCCAATCAGGGTTGAGTTTTCAGAGGTGGGTTTCCCCCTTCATCATTATGGGCATTGTTTCCTTCCATGTCTTCAAAATCTAAGTTAAACTCCTCCTCTTCCAAAAAATTGTCCAGTTGAGAGACGTCGCCGATTGGCATTTTGGGTATCAAATCAAGAGGTTCTTGGATTTTGGTAATCGTGAAATGTATTAAGTTTTCTATAGAGTGTATGAAAACCTCACCGGGAGTGCTAACCATTGTCCTACTTTGTTTTTTTCTTTGAGGGAGTATGGGAGCTAAGGACAACGCACTGATTTGTCAGGCATAGGCTCTTGTGGTTTTTATGAATTGATTTACTTCCTCGTGAGGAAGAGCGTAAGGTATTTCAGGGTGAAAAGGTTATTCCTTGAGCTAGGGTGAGTTGTTCCAGGAGTACTCAGCATGTGTGGACTGTCTTGGGAATGACTAGCCAAGCATGTGGGTTTTTTTGAATCTATAGGCTGTTTGAAATACTCCGTAGAATATATATCCAGCCATTCATTCTTAGCTCTCCTTCTAGCATGAATTCTGTTGATGGGTCTTAAATACCTCGTTGAACAGTAGGAACCAAACCCGCCACTAAGGCCCAATTAGATTCTACAGTGTTTGTAATGGAATAGTTCTCCAGATCTTGCGATCTAGACAATTAATCGATGGGCTTTAACAGTTTCTTGTGAAGGCTCTTCCATCAGTTTGGACTACCTGTTTTGTATTTTCTCTTGGGTGGGACCGATGTGAGGTGTAAGCCAGTATAAACCAACTTGGTAACAAAACAAAATTATGTTCTAACTACTGGGAAAGAGGCTGAGCTTGGGATAACCCGCTACTCAAATATGCAAATGGAAATTCTATACCACATGCCTAGTACTAATACGTTAACCATGTGAGCATCCAATTACTATCTGAGATTACTAATTATCAATAAGAAAAAAACATATGTAATAAGATAACGACAATAAAAATAATTCATCTACCATAATCATTCATCACATAATCACACAACAATTCATCATCTTCATCATTAAAGAAAAGAACAACAAAGCGTTGCACTAGATACCTTGACAATAAATTGGACAACTCTTACTTGTTACATCTATTCATGAAATGAGATAGGAAATAGTTCTTTTCTGCATCCACTCACACATGCATTTGATGAAAATAACTTTGTCTTTGGTCCAAAAGGACTTCTCAATTCATAGCAGCTTCAAAATAATTCTTAACAACCAGAAAGAAACATTTCTTGCAACAACCATTGACCCTTAACTAATGGTTCGATGTATTTATTTATAATGTAAAGTTCAACTGAAAATAATGGCTAAGTGTAGTTTAAGAAAAACAAAAATTGCCACGTGGCGTCATCCTCTAATAGTTTCTTTAAAATTCAACCCGAGATATCTCTTGAAAAGGGTGACTTATTTCATACTCAGACTAATTAATAAATAGTTATTCACAAGTTTGGGCCCATGTAAATCTATGTTGTTCCATCGGAGCCGCGTGAATCCCTCTGATGTCCATCGCATGTGTCCAGTACTTTACTAGACTGGAGTTCAACTGTTGTAGTGTAGTTTGAGCTCTAATCAGATGCTCCATGAATCCTCGTACTTGCCCTGGCACCACGTCGATCATCTTTGCGAGCTCTTCGGCTCACAAAAAATCTTTCCTGGTATGCGACTTGACTATGTTGCTCGATTTGACGAAATTGTCAAGGCTTCCAAACTCAGGGAGTCTTATATCCTTCATTACTTTTTCAATTTTTCTTCAATGTTTCTTTCAGGTTCCTCGACGAGGTTAAAAAACAAACTTTTTTCAGTAGTTGGAAGGATATTTCCTGCAATCATAATTGAAATAGTTTAGAAATTACTTATCAGGCAAAGCATAGTAATATGTAAACAAAAAAAATAATCTGATGCATACCGGTAGAGCTCGTTAGTCTTGATTGTTTAATACTTACATGATCCCAGTCACCTGTTTGAATGACCTGTAATGTATTTGTCGGCATCATCGCTCCTCTTCGGTTTAAATGAGTTAGATCCGTGTGCCATAGCGTGGAAAATTAGGTACGACAGATATGAGCATTGAAACCATTACAATGGTTGATTTCCCTTTGGGGTTGGTAAAGGATGCTAGAGTCGAACGTGTGTCGAAAGTGCGCGCACTCTCCCAAAAGGTTGGATATCATAATAAGGAAGTCGTTAAATGCCTCAGGTCGAGGCAATTTGTTCCTTTGGAAGCTGTATCACCAACTGTGTCAACTATCATTCGCTAATAATGGAAGTTGGGGAGATTAAAGAGATTGGAATGGTCATAAATTATATTCCCTACAACTCCGATCGACAGTGTTTCATGCGTTCTAGATTGTATCCATCGAGAAACTGTGACGTGTTCATTCTTCAAGACATACCGTTGCGAGTCATGAGTGTTTCTTGGCACATTTTTTTTTTCTTCCCTTCTCTTCTATAAATTCTAGAAGTTCTTTGGGGTTTCTACACATGAACCGATTTTATACATCAATAGTGCTAGTCTTGTGAGTTCAATTCTAGCAAAAATTCATGTTGTAGTCCTTTATTTAGTCACAGACATCTAAGAAAATAATTTGTCTCACTATGGGATCCCTTCAAAACAAGGGATGGGGTGTGCGAGGTAGCTGGAGCGCCAAGTCTGAGCCCCAACGTGCTTGGGATTCTTTCTTATTGGAATCGAGCATCTCTGAGGCTTCAAAAGGAGGTTCCTACCTTTGCTCGAAAATGATGTCAGCACCTTAAGCGGAGGTAGAAGCGAAGAGAATTATTCTTGAAGAAGAGATGTTGGAGGTCATGCCCTCTCAAAAGAAAACATGGAGGAGGAGGGGAAGGCCCAAAAAAAATACAGAGGTGGGAGGAGGAGAACATATTTCGACTGAGCTAGGTGCACATCTAGCTGCTGAGGAATTCATGATGCATGTGACCCAGTCAGAGCCTGTCGAGACTACCAGTCGAGGAAGCAGGAGTCATGTGTGAAAGAAAAAGACATCTGGTTTGATGTAGGAGCATCGTAAGGAAGTCAGTAAATAAAGAGAAAGAGCGAAGGACAACTGGATATGCACTAGCACACATTTTGAAAGCATTTTGAATTTGAAAGGATAAGACATTAATGTAATATCTTGAAAGGATGCATTTGCATTTATGTTTTGATTTGTAATGGAGATCTTGAGTAGTTTCTCTCGTATATTTGTTGGATTCATTTATTGTATTAAATGTAAAGTAGTTGTAGATTTTATTTTGATTTGATAGCTTAGAGTGTAGGAGGGAAAACTCTAGAAATCTCACTCGTATGTATTGATATGTATCATTATTCTCATTTGTAAGAATTAGAGAGTTGTAGAGAAAGAGAATAGAAGAACAAAGATTGCAGAAGAGTGTATAAGAATATAGTTGATGCTATAGAACCTATTTACAAATGCACTTGGATTAATATAAGGAAGCTTTGATTCAACTTTCATGGTTTTTATGAATTTTGTTTACATATATTAAATGGTATGTTTACAGTTAATTCCGGTCTCTGTTATGCATTTGTTTCAATGATGTGTGTGTAAGTATGATTTCATGTTCAATGTATGAAGTCTTTGAGAGGGAGAGAATGAGTTTCAATTGGTTCTCGTCCTGAGAACTCCTGCAAGGAGTGTAATGGAAGTCCACAAAGAGTGCGTTGATAGGTTTTTGAGTTTTACCTCAAAAAAGATCAGGAGAGATAATAGTGTTCTCATACCAGCAAAAGTGCATGTATAGCACAGAGTTGTGCAAGGAGTGCATAGGCAGGTTGAAGTCTTATATTTTTCCAACCCGAGTGAGTGGTTGAAGGATTTCTATTGCAAGGAGTGCACATAAGAGGAAGACGTCAGATAACCAGAAGATATCGTGAGTGCCACAAGGAATGCACGCAAAGAACCCTTGGAATTATCAAGTTTGCAGTAGAAGACAAGATCAGAAAGGATAAAGACTTCGAGGGACTCAAAGGAAGGAAGAACGTTGAAGTTACCTCACAGAGGTTGACCCCAGAAGAATTGACACCAAGTCCTTTGGCTTAAAGCCATTGAAAATCTGAAAGCACGTTGGAATTTCTCGAAGAGAGGAATACCAAAATTTTGTGAGCTATTGGATCTAGTAGATCAGGGGAAAGGATAAGTTTGATAACCTTTCAGTGCTAATAATCCTAGGAGGAATAGTATTCGTTGGATTTGGATCAATGAGAGTCATTGATTTCTTGATTTCGTATCTCAACATTTTAGGAGTCGGGAGTTGAAGTAGTTGGTTGGTGTTACACAAGTAGTCCTGATATCATGAAACATGAAGTCCTGACACAATCATGGTCATTGATTTAAGATAAGGCACAGGACCGTCAGATCTATTTCTAGGGAGAGCTCCCACATCGGGTTTCGGGGTTTCCTGGATGTGGAGTGTTGGGGTTGTATAACACCAATACCCCCGAAATAGAGATTCATGAAATACCTTTTTGGATAAAGGTTGTGGTCAAATTGGTTGGTCATGTGGGTAAGAGTTTGAACCTAGTACTTTTTCACATAGGCGTAGCTCCTAAGAAGGACCTATGGTTACAAGTGTGAAGATTCTAGTTGGGAATCAAAGAGCCATTTCGGCTCAAGGGGAGATTACAAACGATCCTTAGACCGGGAGGTTGAGCAGAACCTATTAAGGTAGGGTTGCTGCATCAGGTGGTATCAGAGAACAAATTTTGAATCTACGTAGTAAAGAGAAGATTTGAACAATGCCTCCTAGAAGATGTCAAGATAGACCAATGCCCGATCTAGCCGTAGAAAGGGAAATACAAGAACTTCATGCTCATTTAGATTCTATGGAGACAACACAAAGACGAAATATTGATATAGGAGATGTCAGTGAATCCAAAAGTGAAAATGAGTCTAGAGCCGAAGAAGAAGTTGTAGCCGAAGATGCTATAGAAGAACTTCTATTCAGAGCTGTTGCAAGAATAGGGTTTAGAGAAAAAATGGGCATTCCGATGTCTGAAGGAAACTTAGATATTGAGGAACTTCTAGATTGGTTTAGAGATCTGAATAAATACTTCGATTATGAATATATCGAAGAAGATAATAAGGTAAAACATGTTGTCACTAGACTTGAAGGGCATGCAACACTGTGGTGGGATAAACTGCAGGCTGACAGACATTGCAAGGGAAAGCGAAGAATCAAAATCTGGGATAGGATGGTAGAAAAAATGAAGGCCAAGTTTATACCTAGGGAATATGAAATTAACCTATTTTGAAGAATGCATAATTTGAGACAGAAGGGGATGATAGTGAAGGAATACATTGAAGGGTTTTACTGACATAACATTAGAGAAGGTCATCGCGAAAGTGATGATGAAAAGGTCACCAGATACATGAATGGTATGAGATATGAAATTCAGGATGAGATGAGCATGGTGACAATCATAAATGTGGAAGATTCTTATCAGATTGCTCTAAAAGAGGAAGAAAAATTGGCCTGAAATCAAGGTCAAAGGGGTAGAGGTAGAAGTCAGAGAAGAGGCAAAGAAACTTCCCAGGACAGAGTACAAAAGCCCAAAGATGAAGAAACAAAACCTCATAATCACCGAGAAATGGGAGGAAGTTCACAAGGACGATAGAATTCCGATAAAAACACTTTTCCGCGAGCAAGAGGAAGAGGAAGAGGAGGCGAGATAAAATGTTTTTTTAGTGGAAATATTGAAAATAAATCTTTTGAATGTCCTGATATAAAAAGAGATGGAGGAGGAGAATCTCACATTTCAGAAGAATAAAGGCAAAATGTTGAGGAAGATGATGCAGAAGGAGAAAAATCTTTAATGATGAGGAAAATTCTCTTGAAGCCAGAGAAAGAGGTGGAGAATCCAGTCTAGAGAAACAATCTATTTAGAACTGCTTGCAATACCAAGGATAGGGTATGCAAGGTGATAGTGGATAGTGGAAGCACAAATAATCTAGTATCCACAGAAATGGTGGAGAAGATGGAATTGGAGACAATTGCACATCTGAGCCCATATAAGGTCTTGTGGTTGCAAAAAGGACATCAGGTAACTATCACTAAACAATGTTCAATTCAATTTAAGATAGGGGATTGCAAAGATGAGATCTTATGTGATTTTATTTCCATGGATGTCTGCCATCTTTTTTTGGGAAGACTGTGGAAATATGACATAAATGTTGTTCATGATCGGAGAAAGAACACATACACCTTAGAGAAGAATGAAAGGACACATATGTTACTACCAATTGAAGACAAGAAGGTGAAAGAAAAAGCAAGCAACACTATACTTCTCATGAGTGGGAAGGAACTTCTTGATGAAGTAAGGAAATAAGAAGACATGCAATTTGTTGTGGTAAGGAAATCTAGAGTCATTTTGACCATTACTTTGATAGATGATCTACCGAAGGAAATTTAGGAAATGCTGGAAAAATTCACTGATATAGTGGTGGACGATTTACCCTGTTCGTTTCCACCCATTAGAAGTAAAATCCATCACATTGACCTTATACCAAGAGTGATTTTACCAAACAAATCAATGTACAAATTGACGCCGCAGGAGAATGAAGAGGTTAAGAATCAAGTCCAAGATTTGATGGAAAAGGGGTTGATAAGAGAAAGATTGAGTCCATGTGTTGTACCAACAATGTTAGTCCAAAGAAGGATGGTGTATGGAGGATGTGTACAGGCTCGAGGGATATAAACAAAATCAACATCAGGTATAGATTTCCTTTACCGAGGATGGATGACTTGATGGATTGCATGAGTGGAGAAAGGGTTTTTTCAAAGATTGATTTGACAAGTGGATATCATCAAATTAGAATGAGAGAAGGTGATGAATGGAAGAAAAAATTCAATATGAATGAAGGGTTGTATGAATGGCTTGTCATGCCATTTGGTTTGATGAATGTGCCAAGTACTTTCATGAGGTTAATGAATGAAGTCCTAAAATATTTCATTGGGAAGTTTGAAATTGTGTATTTTGAGGATATACTGGTCTTCAGTGAAACTGAAGAAGAACATATGAAACACCTAACTCTAGTAATGAGGAGGTTACAGTAGGAGAAGTTGTTGATAAATCTATGGAAGTCATCTTTCATGAAGAAAGAACTCATTTATTTGGGTTTTGTGATCTCTTTGAATGAGTTGAATATGGATTTGGAAAAGTTAAAAGAAATCAAAGAATGGCCATCGCCGAGAAATATCTTTGAAGTCAGAAGCTTCCATGGAATAGCCAGTTTGTACAGAAACTTCATAAAAAAAATTAGTGGAATTTATGCACCACTGATGGACATAATCAAGAAAAAGACACAAATATTTTCATTGGACAGAGGAAGCAAAGAAAAGTCTCAAATTGTTGAAAGAGAAAATAACCGAACAACCAGTTCTGGTTCTGCCAGATTTCAGTAAGACATTTCAAGTGAGATGTGATGCAAGTGGATTTGTGGTTGGAGCAGTCTTAAGCCAAGACAATAGACCGATTTCATACTTCAATGATAAGCTGAACGATAACAAGATGAAATATTGCACGTATTATAAAGAGTTTTATGCATTCATACAAGCGCTAAGGAAATGGAGGCATTACTTGGATCTGAAAGAGTTTGTCTTGTATAGCGACAACCATGCTTTACAATTCATAACCAGACAGGAAACATTGAACCAGAAACATGCAAAATGGGTTCAATTTTTGTAGAACTTTAATTTTGTTATAAAGAACATTTCTGGAACTGCTAACAAGGTTGTTGATGCATTGAGAAGGAAATGTTTGATTATGCAGGAGTTTCATGTGAATACCTTAGGTTTTGGTAGCCTTAAGAATATGAATAGGGATGATTCAAATTTCAGGGATGCTTATGAAGCATGTGAGAATCCTGTTCTAAGAGACAAAAGCCAATATATTGAATAATCAATCCATGATGGATTATTATCAAAGAAAATCAATTGTGTATACCAAAGAGTTCTATGAGAGAGAATATTTTGAAGGAAAAACATAGTGGAGGATTGACTTGACATTTCGACCATGAAAAAACATTTTCGCAGCTGAAAATCTATATTATTGGCTAGGGATGAGGACAAATTCCAATAAGTTTGTCAACAAATGTAGAATTTGCCAGCACTCAAAGGGAAAGAGAAAAAATATAGTATTATATCAACCATTTCTAGTACCAGCGAGGCTATGGGACATGGTAAGCATGGAGTTTATGTTAGGACTACCAAGGAAACAGATAGGTTGTGATTCGATATTCATGGTAGTAGAAAGATTCTTGAAAATGGCACATTTCATTCCATGTCAGAAAACCAATGATGCAACACACATTACAAACCTGTTTTTCAAAGAATTTTTTCGACTTCATGGCTTACCCAAGAGTATTATTTCAGACAAAGATACCAAATTTGTTGGTCATTTATGGAGGAAACTGTGGAAGAAGCTAGGGACTAATTTATCTTTTAGCTCAACATATCACCCTCATACAGATGGAAAAAATGAGGTAGTAAATTGAATTTTAGGGGACTTGTTGAGGAGTTTAGTAGTTGAACATCACAGTCACTGGGATCAGATTCTTCCACAAGTGGAATTTGCATATAACAATTCACCTAACAGAAGAACCAGACAGAGCCCATTCTAGATAATGTATCAAATGTAGCCCAGGGGAGTGTATGAGTTGACAGACTTAGAACATAGTGAGTTCAGAAGTGCTGGAGCAGAAGAATTTGCAGCATAGATGCAAGAGCTCCACAGTAAGATCAAAGAGCGGTTACAGTATTCCAACCAGGAATATAAGCGCAGAGTAGATCATCATAGAAGAAAAATTCAGTTTGAAGTGGGAGACTTAGTCTTAGCACACCTGAGAAAAGAAAGGTTCCCAAGTGGAACGTATAATAAATTAAATATGAAAAAGATAGGGTCGTGTAAAATCATAAGAAAATTTAAGGCAAATGCTTATGAAATAGAGCTGCCAGATGATGTGGGCATATCACCCATATTCAATGTAGCAGATCTGTATCATTACAAAATAGATGAAACAGAGGGATCATAAGATTAGAATGAAGTTCAATGGGTCAGACAGATACCTGTAGATGAAAAGTCGCAGATGGAAAAGGTCATTGATCAGAGATTTATCAAAAAGACCCGGAAAAAAACATATTTTGAGTATTTGATAAAGTGGAAGGGATGCCTGATTGAAGATGCCAGTTGGGAAAGTGAAGCAAAGATATAGAAACATGGACAGATGGTGCAGGAGCTCATGAACAGGAGTTCATGATTTTTTCAGCTAGAGGAGTATGATGCAAGAGCATCGTAAGCAAGCTAGCAAAGCAAGCGCAAGAGTGGAGGATAGATGGATATGCACCAATGCACATTTTGAAATCATTTTGAATTTGAAAGGATAATACATTAATGTAATATATTGAAAGGATGCATTCACATTTATGTTTTGAGTTGTGGTGTAGATCTTGAGTGGTTTCTCTCATCTGTTCATTGGAGGCATTTATTGTATTAGATGTAAAGTAGTTGTAGAATTTATTTCAATTTGATAGCTTAGAGTGTAGGAGGGAAAACTCTAGAAAGATCACTCGTATGTATTTTGATGTATCATTATTCTCATTTGTAAGAATTAGAGAGATGTAGAGAAAGATAATAGAAGAACAAAGATTGTAGAAGAGTGTATAACCAAATAGTTGATGTTATAGAACCCATGTACATATGCACTTGGATTAATATAAGGAAGCTTTGATCCAACTTTCATGGTTTTTATGAATTCTATTTATATCTATTAAATGGCTTGTTTACAGTTAATTCTGGTCTCTGTTATGCATTTGTTTCAATGTTTTGTGTGTATGTATGATTTCATGTTGAATGTATGACGTCTTTGAGAGGGAGAGAATGAGTTTCAATTGGTTGTCATCCTGATAATTCCTACAAGGAGTGCAGTGAAAGTCTGGAAAGAGTGCATTGACAGGTTTCTGAGTTTTACCTCAGAAAAGATCAGGAGAGATACCGTTGTTCTCATACTAGCAGAAGTGTGAGTATAACATAGAGTTGTGCAAGGAGTGTGCAGGTAAGTTGAAGTCTTATATTTGTCTAACCTGAGTGAGTGGTTGAAGGATTTTGGTTGCAAGGAGTGCACATAAGAGGAAGACGTCAAATAACCATAAGTTATCATGAGTTCCACAAGGAGTGCGTGCAAACAACCCTTGGAATTCTCGAGTTTTCAGTAGAATATAGGATTAGAATGGATAAAGACTTCAAGGGACTCGAATGAAGGAAGAAGGTCGAAGTCACCTCACAGAGGTTGACCCCAGAAGAATTGATGCCAATTCCTTTGGCTTGGAGTCATTGAAAATCTGAACGGTCAGTGGAATTTCTCGGAGAGAGGAATATTGAAATTCTATGAGCCATTGGATCTAGTAGATCAATGGAACGGATAAGGATGATAACCTTTCAACTCTCACAAGCCTAGGAGGAATATTATTCATTAGATATGGATCAACAAGAGTCGTTTATTTCTTGATTTCGGATCTTGGCATTTCGGGAGTTGGGAGTTGGAGTAGTTGGTTGGTGTTACAAAAGTAGTCACGATATCGCAAAATGAAAATTTGCAACGTGATCATGGTAGTCGATCAAGGAGAAGGCACAAGACCATCATATCTAGTTCTGGAGAGAGGTCCCACATCAGGTTTCGGGGTTTTGTGGATGTGGAGTGTTGGGGTTGTATCATGCCAATACCTGAAATTGAGATTCACGAAATACCTTTTCAGATAAACGTTGTGGCCACATTGGTTGGTCACGTGGGTAAGAGTTCATGCCTAGTAATTTTTTGTACAGGTGTAGCTCCTAAGAAGGACCTGTGGTTACAAGTGTAAAGATTTCAATTGGGAATCAAAGAGCCATTTCAGCTGAAGGGGAGATTAAAAATGATCCTTGGACTAGGAGGTCGAGCAGAACCTGTTGAGGTAGGGGTGCTGCATCATGGTTCTAATGTTGGAAACTCTAACCAATAGCTGGAGTAGGCACAAATTGCCATAGCCGAGATTTATCAATAACATAGAGAACTACTGAGATAATTGGTGGTGAAGAACTAGGAGGTACCGGCACTGCAAGGTCACGAAGGAAGCACAAATTGGCTCAAAAGACAGATTCGAGAAGCACAAGATATGATTGTGTAGTTGCATGAAGCATAGAGGATGATGGGGAAGGAGAAAATGAAAACACTACAAGGCACGAGGAGTAGTCCAAGAGAAGGTCCGTGTGCAAGAGATACATGATGGGTGGATCTTTGCTTTCTATTCTCGAAAGTAATGTATGTTTTGATAATTTTCCTTGTTTGTTGTGATAATTTTCACGGTCTCGATGTAACCGGGTCGGTTGGAAAAGGTGTTGGTAGTGTTTATTGTATGTAACCTAAGCCCAACGGGAAACTTAATATATGAAATTTTGAAAATGTTTTTCCTGAATAGGTTCTAGTCATAGTAGTTGAAAGTATCATGTTTCCTCTTTGTGCTTAAATCTACCATGTTCTTATTCCAGCATCTCGTAATTATGTGATTTTGTAATTACTATTGTCCTGAGTTATTTTGTAAGTTCATTGATATTTTTCTTCAGAAACTTATGGTGCCTAATGATTTCGACGTGGCGTTACTAACTCGAGGCTTATAAAAAGAAAACCTAGAACTCGAGGCTTATGGGTAAGGGTTACACTTGGGGATTCGTTTACGTCAATCATGATAAATTTAGCTAGATATTAGGACTACCGAAACCAATGAGTATTGGGAATCGATGTTAAAAAATGAACACGTAGTTTCTTCGGGGTTTATCATCCTTCAAAAATCCCAATGCCAAAAACATTTTAGCATCGATGATCGACGATATCTTTCCTTTACTTGCACGACACTTACTGTCTTCAAAACTTCCAGACATCGACGAGGGTTGGTCATCGACGAAATTCTTGCATAGTGCCTGTCATGTAATTAAGACTATTGTCTGCCAACGTTGATGGGGGTTGAGGCTCGATTATTTTGGTCCTCTCGGTTCTTTAATTAAATGTTAATGTTTGTTAATTCATGATGATTTTTTCTTGCCCAAACAACTTTGAAAGACTTAAAATGAAAAACAAAAGATGAGAAAAGGAAACATTCTCATAATAAGATTGAATTAGACAACCACAAGAGATCAAGTGGTGCCCAAAAAGTGAAATTTGACGTAGACTTTTAGGGTGTGTTGAGTGCTCAACAAAATCCTGCTACCGAGATGGTTGAGGATGACAAGTAGAGGATGTAATTGTGATCATAGGCTAGGGGAATAATCAAAGGGGCATTGGATAAGGAAGCTTTCAAATCATCAGAAGTTGTTTGAGCATGTTCATCCCATCGAAATGGGATATCATTTCATAGGAGGTGAAGAAACCATCTGCGTGGGTGGGATAGTCTGGGACAAAGTGACGTAAAAAGTTGTCTTTTCCTTGTAGGATTTGCAGTTGGCATAAATTCCTAGGTTTTGTTATGTAATGTAGAAAATTATATCGGAGTACCCTTAGAAAGTTGCACCTCTTAAAATATGTTTTAGGGTGTGCCTATCAATGCACATGAAAATATGCAACAACTCTAATTAATATGAAGGATGCAACATTAACATATTCAACAACAAAACAACAAAGATACCTAATAGGAGAATACACATACTTAAGAACTTCTAATGGAGGAGTATTACCTATATATTATCCCTTAAAGTAGATTTAATTTTTGAATCATTTATATCATCAACATTAAGTGAATTTAGATCCAAAATACAAGCCTCACATCAACAAGAAAGCATCCCCTAAATTTTTAAAACCTACTTAATATAATCGATGTTGCTAGAGTGAAATATTCATAGCTCTTGAATCTAAGTTTTGACAAAAAAAAAATGTGTTTCTTCTTGGATTGGTAGTGTTGCTACAATTAAATAAAAAATGTGAATAGGACCCTGCTATTTATGACTGAATGTTGTGCAGAAAGATGGTTGATAAACATAAACAACAATCCATAGTAAACATATTGTGTAATCTATATTTCCAGAACACATTTACCGATGTTATTGTGCATTGTGATTGAAACTTTATACAAGATGTGTCCATATATCATCAAAATAATAAAAAAAAACATAAAAGAATTCCTGTTTTTTCTTGGATTTATAGGGATGGATCTTTCCTATTGTGCAAGCAAATGGAACTTTTCAAAGAAAGGGACATGTTTTTTCTGAGTTAAAATATCAGAAATCCCAGTTTGTTAACAAATTTAGGGACATGGTTTTCCTAAGTTTAAATTTAGAAGTAACATCATTTTTAGCACTAAAAAATGTAGTCTAAAAGAAATAACTCACTAGATATGTGAGGTCGATGAACATACCAATTTTCCCTAAAATAAAATGACCCATTGTGAACAACATAATCAAGAGATAGTGCTACTTTTATTCATAATCACTCCACAAGAAATTATTACTACAACTACAATATTCTTAAAATACCCCTCATTACATTGCATCTACTTCTTTATATATTTCTATCTAACCTCTTAGGAACTTTCTAGTGAAGGAACCTTTCAATAGATGGAACCTTCTAGTAATCCTTCTTACAATTATTTCTTTCACGTTATGTGGCCAGTGGCCACCTATCTATCCTCCTTGGGTACCTCCTTAGCTACCCCATATTATCCTCCCTAGGTGCATTACATAAACCGATATACACACTAAAGTGAAATAAAACATAAAAACATAATATAACCTAAAGTTAAGATGAATTTATTAATTCCTATGCCTAATGTCTAATCAACCATGATTATTTTAACATTTACTTTAACATTAGTCACCTACTAGAGGCAGCCCATTTGTATCATTGGACAAGGAGAGGTTCTCTTCCTAGAGGCAAGAGACTACTCAAAGTTCATTTCACTAAAAATTCATCTCTTGCCCCAAATCTAACCAAAGTATTTATAGAGAGAGCATTACAACACCTTAATACCTTTATTGGTATTGTAGGTGTTGTAGTAAGAAAAGAAAACACAAAGTAATCCTCATTGTCCAATAGGACTATCCCAATCAGCTAAAGAGGCACGACAAGATTATCAAACCAAGACAGTTACCATGTACTCGAGTATCCCCTTTGGCATTGATCTCTCCCCAACTAAATAGTGTAAATGGTTTTTAAATACACTTGAAAGAAAATTGCATATATGAATACTTAAGGACTTGCCACTAGTTAGTAAGGCTAGTTGTAGTATTTTAATTTCATCTCTATTTTATTTTCATGTTCATTGATAGGCACACCCTCAAACATATTTTAAGAGGTTCACCTTTGTAAGGGCCCACCATGATAATTTTTTGCATTAAGTAATAGAAAAATAAGGTTAGTTGTAGTATTTTAATTTCATCTCTGTTTTATTTTCATGTTCATTGCTAGGAACACCCTCAAACATATTTTAAGAGGTGCACCTTTGTAAGGACCCTCTAAGATAATTTTCCACATTACATAAAAAAAAGATAAGGCTATATGTAGTATGTTAATTTCATCTCTATTTTGTCCTTATC
>JASDQU010243766.1:14556-25987 GCA_032191745.1 Picea mariana | reverse complement strand
CAAGCATCTTCATATTTGTATTGTTGGGAAGAATGTCCCAAAATCCCCATCAACCCCAATGATAGATAATTAAAATGAATACTCAAATATGAGTGTGCATTTGAGATACATAATTACATTAGCAGATAACATCATGTAACAACCTGATATGATAGCGAAGGGTGCACTACTTGAGATAAATTACAGATACCTATATATTAATGAAGGTTGCATTTGGCGTATTTGTTGGAATCCAAGATGAGGTGGCAATATCTCAAATCAAAATTTTTAGTGATCATCTTCAAGGATTAGAGAATGGTACTCCTTTGCATAACAATTACAAGTCAAAATATGTGGTAGTTGATCCATTTTGTGTAATGCATCAGTTCAGATGTGAAAGTGCACCATTTTTGGGGTGGGAAACCTTGTCATGGAAATATAAAAGATGATTGTGTACCTCCAGAACAATGTATTTCAGGCTTATCATGGGATAAATTTTTATCCCAAAAAAAAGTATTGAAGACATACCAGTGGTGGCAAATTAGGAAGAGGAGTATTGCACTAGGGTTTGTAAATGAGCATATTAAAGGGGCATAAATACATTTTAAAGAGAGATAAGCCTCAAAATTATGACGGGTGTACAGACTCATTGATTCAACAATGAGAAGTTTAATTATCATTGGGATCATTAAGATATTTATCTCAACACAATTTAAGTATCAATCATTAAATCTCCACAATTTTAAAGCATATGGTGTGAAATTGGGTGATGTGTTTTGAAGGTTCTAGTAACCACTCAAACTCAAAATGAATACTGGATTATTAGAGTAGTATTCAAGAAATTTATGAGGGCTCGGGTCTACTATGGAAGGATGCTTTCACTTGGAAAGGTAGCAGCAAAACGTGCCACCATTCAAACTAAATATGGTTGATTACGAAGAGATGATATAATGTGGAAGTGGTGGTCAATTTTCTCATGGGGTTGTTGACAACTTATACAACCCAAAATATATGCATCACACATTCTAGAGAAATTCACTTGAAGCATAATAAACCTTGTTAGAGCTATTGTCTTATAGATTTCAAATGTTGATTTTGTTGTATTTTCAAGCTAAGTATGATTTTTTCCTATTGAGGGATTCATTATCCATCAAGCTCCCACTTCCACTAAGTTTAGGAGGACTGATTCTAAAGGATTTTCAAAGAAATAACAACAGTAAATGGGTTGGTTGTTCTTGGAATAATCTCATCTTCTGTTCAAGTCATATTTAATACTAATAAGAGAAGTACTTAACAACCCTTTGACATGGTCAAACATATATTATGCATGAGGAGCATTTCCCTCTTCTTGCTAAGTTTTGTAGTTATTTTAAAGAAGATTTGTTTCATGGAACAAAAGACATTCAAAACCCAAATACATGATCCAAAAAGAAGCATAAGATTCATTTGAGTGTTTGATTAAGAGGAAGAACCAACAACCTTGGAAGGAGAGGATATTTTAACTACCTTCAGACCACTTTGCAAGTTTGTACACCTGCCTAGAGGATTTTTTTATAATGATTAAAAGAGTGCTCCACTATCCTTGAATGGGATTGTCGTGTATGCCAATTGGCATACACATCAGAATAATGGGTCTCTTGTGTGTGCCAATTGGCATACAAAACATCCAATTGGCATGTTGTGTAGAAAACCATATAAAACAAATGTCTTCAATGTGTCACCTTGTTGTGGACTTGGCTATAGAAGCATATTAGTGAAATAATTTTTCATATTGAGTGTCATTTATTTCAAATAAAAAATGGTGTTTTTTTATTTCATATCCAATTAATCAGAAAGAGATTTTGTTTCCTCACATTGTCCTTGCCTATAATTACTTGTTTGGTGTGTTTATAGGATTTTGAGATTTTAATCTTAAAATTATAATATTTTGGGTATGATCCATTTTTCATCATACTTTTTTTATGTTTGTTAGGTGTTTCTCAAAGATTATAGATCAATATAGAGTCACAAAAAAATATTTTTAAAAACACTGAGAAAAGAAGCACATGCATGGAAACTCGTTGTAGATATCCTACTTTCGGGTTTGTTTTAACTGGGAACTATGATTCGTTTAAAGCATACTAAGGAAAATAAAACAAATTCATTGGACACTCATCATAGGCATCCATATTTTAGGTTATCCCCATGATGTTTTTTTTGTTTCCATTATACATGTAATGTATTTGGAGGGAACATGACTCACATCCTTAAGAGTGAAACATAAAAAAGTTAAATATGTAATTAAATTTTGAAGGCTTATTTTGTATGAAATAAAAATGGTTGTTATGTATACTTGGATATTGATTGAAGTGATTAATTGGTTGTTGTTAGAGGTACTCACAATGTACATTTACTGAAGTTTTAATTTGTTAGTTTTGGCTCTTTACTTCTTTTTGTTTGCAAATTACATGCAAATTGATGGCCAAAATCAGGTATTGAACAGAATTTTGGTTTGTGACCTCTACATATATTATCAATGGAACAAACTATAGGATAAATAATTGCATATATTGAAACATAGCTTCAATAGACCCACTCATGTATCTATAGGGCACACCCCATTTCGACTCTATTTTGGATTCCAACCTTTATCTCCTTATGAGATTCTAGTTGCTATCCCTGCTTCATCTATATCCTACTAAAAGAAGGAGCAAGACAAAGTTTCTTCTTTTGTGAAGAAATTGGAAAAAGTTCATAGAAAATTCCATCCTTTAACAAACAAAGGCCAATTACAAGGAATTGCATGACCAACATTGATTTGAACCAAACATTCATGTTGGTGAGAGAGTTTGGCTCCACTTGGATAACCAGTGCTTCAAAAATCAATAGTATCCAAGATCAAGATCACTTGGATAGCCAATGCTTCAAAGGTGATTTTCAAGATGCAATGATATATGCTTGGGTGGTGCTTGATAGATATCTATAGACTATTGAGATTGACTACTCGATTAATGTTGCATGGAAGTATGTGTGCAATACGTTGTGGTATATAATGACATTGGTTTATTGTTATAAATAGTGACAAGATTATGCACAAGATACAGATCTTTGTTTGATGTCACAATCTTCATTTATAAAATGTAGCGTAGAGGCCAAAGATACATTTGTTGATGGGAAACAAACAAGATGATGATAATTCATTTGTGGGTGTATTGGTCAATTGACAATCTTATAATCATAGAAATGTATCTTGTGCATTGATGGATCGAAGTTTGTAACATTGTAATGAAACGATGAAGGAACAAAATGAAGTGGTGGTTCATGGGTTTATGAGAAAATCTGAATGGCACAATAAATTGTAGAAATAAAATGAATAAGTAATTGGTTCATGTAATTAGAGACCTTGGAATTTTGACATCCATAAATAAAAAATGAGGTCATGAAGAAGTTTCCACATGGCCTGATAGAGAGTTGGTAGATAAACTTTTGATTCATGCCTCTTAAATGATGTACGAATTCCAACACAATAGTTATGATGTTGAAATATACTTATTTCTAATTTTTTTCTGACAACACTAATGTTGGTTAGAGATTATAACCAAATATAGTAGTGATTGTTGGTTCTAATTACAATTAGCTAGATATTTTTAAAGAAATGTGCTAGGTTTATATTCCTCCAAAATAATGTTTATAGTGGAGGTACTAATGTGAGTGCTCAAGTGGTGAAAAATGTGGTTTTCAAATATGTTTCTAGTGGTGACAAAATATGGTTTCGGGGACAAGTTTCTTGATGTAAGAAAAAATAAAAAAACGCGCTTCTAAGACATGAAAAGAGAGCATAAGAAATACATAAGGGTTTAAAGTTCCTTCCAAATGTCTTAAATGACAGTGATAAAATCCACCAATTAAGGAAACTGAAGGTACAAATGAGAAATTGTATTAAGCTACACCCAAGATGATGAAATACAAGGGATATCCCACTATTTGTCTTGTGTGCTCTTGCAATCCCATGATTATGCCACTTGGTGATAAACATATGGATACCCACTAGGATACCTCTTTTCAAGTCATGGAAAAAGGGTTACCACCCTCCCAGTTGAGGAAACACATGGATTTGAATGACTTGGGTGACTCGTGAAGATATATCACTCCAACCTAATCTTTAACATCAACTTAGATGGCACACCCTTTGTTTGTTTAATTTTTGAATTACCTTTGTGATTTGTGATTATGAGCATATAAGAGTTATTTCATGTTTTCATACTAAGGATATAAATAAAAAGGGGTATTAAAAATACCATGAAGAAAATGGATACCTAGAATATATGGTAAAAATAAGGGGTTTTAAAATTGTACATATGTATTGGGAGGGGGGTCAACAAAAGGATTTTAGGGTTTTTTTTTAATATTTTTTGAAATTAGGGGTATTCTTTATTATCGCATGAACGAACATGCTATGTCACAATTTCATTGAGTAAATCCCCCATGGGTAGATTGTACCCAATCTTATAGTGTCATAGAGAGGGAATTCTTCAAGGGATAGTGCGAGAGATATTTGAATGCATTATCCACTTGGATAAAGATGTTACTATGTGAAAATGATGTCACTAAGATGTAATCTGACAACTAAGAACCTTCACGCACATAGGGGAACTAGGGGATGATCAGAGGAAGGTTTGAGAGTGAGAAGGATGAGTAAGGAGCAGATGGACTAAGTGTTGATACTGGGAGTGGGATGAATCAGTATCAAGTACAATTTACAAACATTTTCAACTTATACTTAATACATTCAATTATATCCAATGAGCAATGAACAATAGTATAAGATTTACACTAATACACCACAATACACCATGCACAATATATGAGAAATAATCAATAGTTATTGTTCAAGGCAAGTAATGACTTCCAAAGGTAGCTACAACTTCCAAATGTAAAGGGAGGGATAAACCTCCAAGAGGAAGATACAATAATCCAATATCAAGAGAGATTTGAACTCTCCATCCTTTCCCATTCCTTCCACCCAATAATATATGAGATATAATAAAACTTTACATTAAATCATGACCATCAACCAACCATCACATAGAACCTGATAATGCTTCCTGAGACTTCTTCAATTTCTACAATTATTCAATTCTTGGAATACTATGATCTTGTAGATAATATTACTCAATGTATTCTCTAAAACTTCTCCAAGTTTCACTCCTTGAATCCTCCCCAAAAAGAAGTTATATAAAGAATGGTAGAATTTATTCAATTATGGTTTATTCAGGAGAGCAAACTTGTACAAAATTATCTGCGCTCAATTTTAACATCAGATTTTGAAACTCACACACAAGAAAATACATGTTGTACTCTTTCCAATGAAAATGGTCCCACTTCATTTGGATTCTCTATGAACAAGTTCTGTCTGTTTTACCTGGAACACATGTTTATTTACTGACTTCAGGACTGGTCAAAAACCCTATCTTCCACAGAGTGTATCTCCATAATTATAGCGAATCAAGGCTGAACCTTTTACCACAGGTACCTTGATATGTCTTTTCAATACCATAGCAATTTCACCATTTGAATCATTCTAGAAAAAAAATTATAGAAAAAATGGTAAGATGACCTGAAAATAACATACCTTAGAACACATCACCAAAAGACTTCACCCTCCCTTGAAATCCAACCTTCTTTACTTCTGATTTCCTCTGAAATTCGACTTGTGTATCAAATGAATGTATAATTATATTTATTTATACCATTTATGCCACTTACTTTTAACATTAGGGCCGACCTGACACTTTCTTATTTTGTAATTCTTTTCTTTAATTATCTTTAGGGCCTACATGTATTTCCTTCCTCAATTCACTTTGTCATCTTCAAAAATTCATTTCTCCTCAACCATGAGGATCCACGTGACATGCCACATACCATTGGAAACAACATTATGTATAATATCCATCCATGGGTGTTGTATCTACATGTTCATTGTCCTTCATGTCCAAATACCTTCATCAATATTGTGGTCCAAAACCAATGACTAGGGTTGACATCAATGACAACAACCAATCTTCCAACAATCTCCCCCTTTGTCATTGATGGCAACAATCATAATCCCCCTATCATCATGATCCCAATTGATCTCCCCCTTTGACATCAATGGCAAAGGGTAGGGTTTATCCCCTTGATTTTAATGGCAAAAGGTAACCTTCTTCTTTGGGGATGCTCCCCGTGAACATGTGTCACTCAATAATACTTCATCCTTATTTTTGGTATTTGGGACTTTTTCTTCCTTGGAATCCTTTTATGTGTCTTTTGTCTTCTATCTCTTCTTCATTTCTAGGATGTATATGTTGTTTGGTCTTCTTGTTTCAGTTGCAACCAATCTTCCTGAGTTATTTTCTCTAATTTTACATTTTCGGGAGTCAAACGTAAGGGTGTATCCTTGATCACATATTTTTTTAACACTGAGGATATTATGCTTTAGATATTCAACCAATAGGACTTTTCCTTCTTTTACATTTTCACATCCAAGCTTTACAATTCCTTTTCCAAGTATTTTGGTAGATGAGTCATCTCCAAATGCAACATTTCCACCCTTTTTCTTCAAGATGACAAATTTTCTTTGATCTCCAGTCATATGAGATGAGCACCCACTGTCTATGAATCATTCATATTCTTCTTTGCGTTCTTTAGCGACCAATGCTATTCAAAATTTTTCATTGTGTGGAATTTATTTCTTTTTCCATGTTGTAGTTGGTATGCATACAATTGGCATATGATTATGTTCCTTCATCTCTCTGCAATCTTGTTCTTTGTGACCAAGATTATTGCACTTGTAACATACAATATTTTGATACATTAATGGGTCAAATGGATTATAATTTATGTTGAAAAGTCTACGAACATTTCCATATCTACTATTTTCACCATTCATGTAGCTTTAATAGTTATTCCTTTCATTTATTCTACAATTGGTTTCCTTGCGTCCAAAATTTCCATAAGTATAACAATGTTCAAGAAATAATTTTTGATACCTGGGCGTAAGTAATATTCTTTGTGGTGTGGTCCATCTGGGTTCATGATCCATTCTTATGTAGTTTCCTTCATAATGATTGCTTTCATACCTGATGGAAGAGGGTCTTCTTGATGTCTCATTCCTTCTAAATTCTAGTCTTCTATATTGTTGTTCAACTTGTTCTGGAGTGTTGGTTTCATCATTTTCAACTTCCTTCTCTTGTTTTTTTGTATTCAAACTATCATTGTATCCTTGTCTTGTCTTATCATTTGGAGATCTTTGATTGCTAAGGATCTCATCTAATTTTTCAGTGTTTTTTTCGAACTTCAACTTTTTTGTTGTCAATAGTAGCTCCCCTTTTATGTGATCCAATTCTTCTTTCATTTTCTCATAATATTCTAATTGTTTCTTCAAGCTATTAATGGTATTTTCAATCATGTAATTCCCTTCTCCACAACTACTCAATTCACCTTTTAGTATTATGTTTTTGTTTCTAAGATTGTTATTTTCAGTTTCAACATGCTTCAACTTTTCAAGATTCTCATCTTCTTATTCACTCTCTGCATTGTCTTTGTAACCCCAAAAGGAATCAAGGTTGGTTTCTTCATCTGAATCTTCTTCACAAATGATTTCTTCTTCTTTATAATTCTTGTGATCATCATCCTGGGTTTCTTGGGTTATGAAGAGGACTCCTCCTCCATCATTATCTTCTTCATCACTCTCATCTCAAGAGATGTCATCATCCTTGCAGTAGAAGCTCTTTTTATTGTTGAGACTTCTCTTTTTATAGTAGTAGTTTTCAACAATATGTCCTATTCTACCATAGTTAAATCATTTGAGAGGAGGCTTACCTTTGTATCTTCCACTTCCCTTCTGGAACCTTCTTACGAAATTTTCTATTTCTTCATCAAGGTCATTATCCTTGTATTTTTTCTTCTTTATGGATTTAAAGGCTTCTTCATTGTTTGACTGGTCACTTTTTGTACATGTTCTCATTTCATATGTTGTAAGAGACCCATGTAATTCATCCATTGTCATTTTGGTCAAGTCCCTAGTTTCTTCAATGGAAGAGACCTTAGCATCATACTTCAAGAGAAGTGATCTCAACACTTTTTGTACAACCAAAGATTCATAAATATCTTCATATAATCCTCTTATAGAATTAACAACTTCATCAACTCTAAGAAAATAGGTTGCAATATGTTCCTTTTCGTTCATCTTCAAATTTTCAAATTCTGCTCTATGTCGTTGAAGCTTGACTTGCTTAACTTTTGGATCACCTTCATAGATGCTCTTGAGTTTGTCCCATACCTCCTTAGTAGTGTTGCAACCCATCACTTTTCTAGCAATGGTTGGTGCCAATGCTGCTAGAATAACATGTCTAGATTTTGAATTACAACTCATAAGCTTCTTCTCATTTGGATCGGTTGGAGAATTATTTGGGATTACATAGACATTTACAACTGAGTACCAAATGTCTACTCCCAAAGGTATTAGGTAATTTTTCACTCTATTACTCCAGTATGCATAATTTCTTCCATCAAATTTCTGAATCCCATTTGAAATGTGCTCATGGTCATCCATCTCTGCTTAGGATTTTCCTTCTAGTGGTTAAACTGTTCTGAAGGAAACATGCTCTAATACCAAATGTTGATACTGAGAGTGGGGTGAATCAGTATAAAGTACAGTTTACAAACATTTTCAACTTATACTTAAGACATTCAATTATATCCAATGAGCAATGAACAATAGTATAAGAGTTACACCAATACACCACAATACACCATACACAATATATGAGAAATAATCGATATTTATTGTTCAAGGGAAGTAATGACTTCCAAAGGTAGCTACAAATTCCAAATGTAAAGGGAGGGATAAAAATCCAAGAGGAAGATATACTCCTCCAATATCAAGAGAGAGTTGAACTCTCCATCCTTGCCCCTTCCTTCCACCCAAGAATATATGATAGATAATAAAAATTTACATTAAATCATGACCATCACCCAAATATCACATAGAACCTGATAATGCTTCCTGAGACTTCTTGAATTTATGAAATTATTAAATTCTTGGAATACTCTAATCCTATAGATAATATTACTCAATTTGTTCTCTGAAACTTCTCCAAGTTTCAATCCTTGAATCCTCCCCAAAAATAAGTTATATAAAGAATGGTAGACTTTATTCAATTATGGTTTATTTAGGAGAGCGAACTTGTACAGAATGCCCCGTGCTCAATTTTTAACATCAGATTTAGAAACTTGCACAAAAGAAACTACATGATGTACTCTTTCCAATGAAATTGGTCCCACTTAAGTTTGATTCTCTATGAATAATTTATGACTGGTTTACCCGGAACACCTGTTTATAGACTAGATTCAGGACTGGTAAAAAACCCTATCTTCCACAGAGTGTATCTCCATAATTATAGCGAATAAAGAGATGAAACTTTTACCACAGGTACCTTGATATGTATTCTCAATAACATAGCAATTTCACCATCTAAATCGTTCTAAATTTTTTTTTATAGAGAAAATGGTAAGATGACCTGAAAAATAACATACCTTAGAACACATCACCAAAAGACTTCATCCTCCCTTGAAATCTGACCTTCTTTACTTCTGATTTCCCCTGAAATTAGACTTTTGTATCAAATGAATGTATAATGATATTTATTTATACCATTTATGTCACTTTTTTTTAACATTAGGGCCGACCTGACACTTTCTTATTTTGTAATTTTTTTCTTTAATTATCTTCAAGGCCTACATGTACTTCCTTCTTCAATTCACTTTGTCATCTTCAAAAATTCATTTCTCCTCAACCATGAGGATCCACGTGACGTGCCACATACCACTAAAAACAACATGATGTATACTATCCATCCATGGGTGTTGTATCTTCATGTGTATTGTCCTTCATGTCCAAATACCTTCATCAATCTTGTGGTCCAAAACCAATGACTAGGGTTGACATCAATGACAACAACCAATCTTCCAACACTAAGTATGTCGAGGGAGTATACTAACTCAGATAGAGATATTGGAGTATTGAATTGTAGGAAAAAGTTTATATACAATGAGAAGGAGTTTGTGGATGGAAAAAGAGAGAAATACAACGAATTCAAGGAAAGTGACCACTGCAAAAACATTTACATCACACCATACAAAGAAAGAAAAATGAAAGAAAGATATCCTCAATACCACCCAATATAATAAGGAAGTCCATCTCATACTAAAATTTGCGTTGAACCCATGAATCTATGTGCGTCATTAAGGATTGAAGAAAGAATTGATACTTGTTCAAGAGAAATTGTAATAAGTAGAGGAAGTCAAAAGAATAGTCAGAATAGTGGGAGGAACATGAAAAAATAAAGTCAGTTGAAATCACCAAGGATAAGTACAACACCTAATATAATGACAAGGGTAGATAAAACATTGAGGAGGCTTGAGTTTCAAGGAACATGGTTATATGACCTTGATCAACATTTGTTTCTATGAGACACAATATGGACTTCGAAGAATATCGAGGACAAGGCGAAGAAAATAACAGAGTTGTCCATGACATTCAGAGGCCATGCACTACTATGGTATATGAAGTTTCAGACAGTTACGTCGGTCAAATAGTTGATAAATTTGGTAGAAATCGGAAAAGAATTGTTAAAATAATTTAGGAATTCGAAATATGAATCTCAATGTATTACAAAACTGAAGGAAATTAAGAAAGTGCAGAACGAGTTAGTGTCGGATTATGACCATAGATTTAAAGATGTGATGGGTTGAATAACCTTTAAGATCCATGACGAGCATCAACACGAATGGTTTATAGTAGGCCTCTTTCCACACATTCATTATCTGTTAACACAACAAAATTTCACGTCATAGATGGAAGATATAGAAATCAAGATGAAATTGGAATCATCTCCTGTAGGAGATGGTGCAGGTGTGTCACAGGTAAATTCATAGTTGGATGCATTGATAATTAAATTATCATAGATAATGAAGGAGAAGCAAAATTGTGAACATGTTTGGTGTATAACATGGAAGACATAAGGCCATATAAAGGAAGAGTGTCTAACCTCTGTGTAAGATATGGCCATAGGAGAACCAAACCCATTGGTAGGAGGAGTGGGGTACTACAAGATATGTAAGATGTGGGGGCATCATTTGATATTTTATCCCCAACTGCAGATATATCATAGATCTCGAGAAATTATTTTGTAACTTTTGAAAATTGGTAGGACATTGTAACAATCCAACTGTTAAGGCCACAGGCGAAGCCAATTTTTTTTTTTTTTTTAAGAATTAAGGGTCAAGAAGGTGACGACGACAAAATTTTGACCACACCACAGATGATGAACAGAATCACGCAACCCCGGAAACAGGAAACTATGACACCACGCAAAGACAGAAGGGAAACCGGGAAAAACAAGCACATAATAACCAGGAGTAACGACTAACT
>JASDQU010243765.1:40191-54384 GCA_032191745.1 Picea mariana | reverse complement strand
CTGGGTTCTGTGTCAATGATCCATCTTCCCCTTTTTGGTTCTGGCTCAGAGTCATAATATGCATCTGATTCAGAGGCTTTCACTTCGTCCACCAATGACTGCTTTGAGCGACAATCAACAGTGTTATGCCAAGGGCTCTTATGGAAGTCGCACCACTTCCCGGTATCTTTCTTTGTCTTTCTAGTGTCCTTCTTTGCTTGCGGATTGGACTGGTTTTCCTGATACTATCCATATTTTCTCTATCATTTTTTTGGTGGGTTGGGGCTGCCCTTTCTTGGCTTTTGTTGTGAGGGGTTCCCAGGCCCAAATTGCCGCGTATTTTGTTTGAGCTTCTGCTCGATTTTGATGGCATATCGGTAGGCCGCGCCTAAGGATGAGATGTCCATAAATCCCATTTCAGTCTGGATGTATCTATGCAGAGCACCACGATACTTGAGCACCAGATGTCTCTCTGAATATTTGATACCCAACTTGGTGCGCAAGGTATGGAAGATATTTGTGAAATATGACACTTCTTGGTCTCTTTCTTGCCGCAGTGTGGTCCATTTGGTATACAGGTCATCATAACTTCCGACAGGGTAGTATTGTTCCTTAATAGTATCCCTGAAGGATTCCCAGGTGGTTGTGACTGAAAATAATGAGGTTTCCTCTATTTCCTTTTGCTCACAGAATGTTTCCCACCAATATTTGACATGGGGAACGACTTTGAGGAGCGCAAAAGTAATATTTACTTTATTTGAAAAGTTATGGACAGAAAAATACCCTTCTAGTAGATTCAACCACTTGTCCACAACATTTGCATCTATTTGACCTTCAAATATAGGAATATCAAAGTTTATTTATACCTTGAAGGGGGCGACACCTCTGTTCGAAGAAGATGCGTCGCCTATTGGTCGCTGCCGAAGGATTTTCGCGAAACTATTCATCATCTCATTCCTCTGTTGCATGAGGGCTTCCTCAATCAATAGTTTGAAAGGATCTCCTGTCCTGCCATATTTGTTTTCTCCTACCATGGGAGGTCGCTTGGGCATGCGAGAGCTTCTTCCTCAAGAGAAGCAAGCTCGAGACCCAACTCTTTGTACTCTGACCTCATTGGGGACATGCATTAAGACGACAATGAGAAGACCGCTCTAATACCACTGATACGGATTTTATGAGCAAAATGAAATGAATATATATTATTAACAGGTTCTTAACACAAAATAACAGAGATACAGTAAAACTAGTTTTATATTCAATAACGAAATAAGCTGAAACTGTAAAATGCAGCGGAAACAAGATTGCTGGAATGGTGGCGGCTTATCTCTGAGAAGAGATGTGACGGCAGCGCGCATTCATAAGAATCTGATTACAATGAGGCTCTGAAGTCATTTTTACAATAAGAAATAATGCCCAAAACCCTAAACATCCTAAAATCTAACCCTAGGAGATGAAGCACCAAAATTCATGTGGGCCCCATTTGGGTAAGTTAGTACATCAACTTCCCAGGGTCGTAACTTTTGCATACGATCTCCGTTTTAGTCACGTGATAGCCCATTGGAAAGGTATCATTGAGGAGATTCATTTTGGGGGATCAATTATGTCTTAGGATATCATTGAGGAGCTCGATATTGAAAAAAATTCATTTAGGCCCTCAAAATGGCCCCAGAAGTTAAAACTGTTAAAAATAGTAAAATTCCACAATTGTCAGAAAACTATTTTGAGCTAGTTGGAAAGGTGGGTGGCCACCAATATCCATATGGATCAAGGATTTCTTATGGGATTTGTCTATTGTGGTTTGGTAGGCACCTTCTTTCTCCTGAGGTTGTATTATTTCTGAAACTGCATCATGGCATTGTGATATCCTTTTCTGAATTCTTTTGTTTCTCAGGAGAGTCATTCGTCCATCTCCAACATAATATTGTCATTTTTTCTCATGTATTGATTATGTTCTTCCTTCGTAAAAAACACACACTTTTTTTTGTCATCGCAGCAATGTATTTGGTCTTGGAACATCTAGTCAAAATCCTCATCTACGTAATTATTTTGTAATGGAGGTGTTGTTTATTGGTCACCCTTTTCTCTCTACTCCTTCTATCTGATCTGAGGGACCTGACCCCTTATGAGGTTCTTATTTATGGGATGGGGGTCATGTTGTTCTCGGGTAGTGGGTCGATTTACCACAGACATTCTTTCTATTAGTTTCTCCATGGTCTTCATCATTAAGGTGAATTTGTCGTCTGAGGACCTAGATGTCAATGGTTGTGCATCCCCTTGTGGTTTCTTATCATCTCTGTTGAATCTCTGTTTGATCTTCCCCAACACCATTAGATTTACCTCGACCTCAATTTCATCGTTCATCATGGCATCTAGATTTTCTAATCTCCTTTCTCTTAGCAGCAAAGCGAAATTGTTGTCGAAGGAATCGGCGTATCATAGTTGCACAGCCCTAGGAGGTGGCTGGAATTATGCGGGAATTGAGTTATACACCCTCATGAAATGGGCTGAGAATTCTTGCACTGTCTCCTCAGGCACCCTCTTCACATTGTTTTACTGCGTCAACAGCTACAAAGGGTTCTTCTTATCTCCCCATTCGATGATGAAAATCGTTTCAAATGCGGAGAAGTCTTGAATGCTTGCTGCTGGGAGGGATTTGAACCACTTCCTCACCTCCCCTGACAAACTATGCACGAACAATATCATATTCTCGTTTGAATAGTCCACCTCCTCTAGGTCGATGAAATCATTGAACCAATCCAAATTATTTTGGGCCAAAACGTTCCCTTCGACATCATAGAGCTTGATCCTCTGTCTATAATTCTTGGGAAAATCGTGCAGTTGGGTTGGCAGAACGAGGGGGGTGAATATGGAAGCCATGGCTCTAGGAGGGTTATGGATTTGGGGGATGTTCTTAGGTACCAGAGCTTGAAACCTCTTCTAGTTGAAGACTATATCATCCAGACTAGTCTCTGACTTAGACCTGAACAAGGTTTTCTCAAACGGGGCATCAAAATCAAGGTCGTCGATGCTCTACATGCATCTTTGGGTAAGGACATGCTTCTTTATAGGTAATAGAACAATTCTGACGCTTTCTCCCTAGACTTGCGCAGATGTTTCTCGGGGTCGCACAGATGCTCTATAAGGTTTGCGTAAAGATTTTCTTTGGCATAAATCGTCTTTAGAGCTAGGGTTCTTGAATCACGCTACTTTTTTCTACTGGTCTTTTTAACTGGAGTCGATTTTGTAAAAGTTTCATCCAATATATATGCTTGTCCCTCTGTTACCCTCAGGGGTCAAACTACAACATTAGTCGTTCTCCCAGGGAAAATTTATTCAATTTTGTCCCCCACAACGACGCAAGAATGTTATATCTCTGTAAAATTCATTCGACTGAGAAACAAATGATAGAGGCAACCTACAAACCAACTTTGAGACCCAAAAGTAGCCTTTCATACCTGGAGAGGGATCTCTCGGGAGACGTTGTCTCAGTATAGGATTTTTCTTTAAGTTGTCAGCTAGATTTAACACCTTTTCATAATAAGTTTTGATTCCATTGGCGAAAGAGAATAAGAACTCGGGCTATGGAGTCGATTTAAGAAAATGATAGAACAAATGACTCGGTGACTGAACTTGAGAGGATAAAGGCTAAGTGAGAAACAATTTTTAGTTTAAAATCGTTGTGTGTGGCGAGGGGGAAAAACACATGAAGAAACTCAGAGCACTACTGAGGATGAATTCAAAGTTAACTTAGAGGAAGGATGGTTTTTCTAAATGGTCGGAATTCTAGGGCACTTCTCAACGAATCCCAGGTTCAAAATTATATTCCTATTTAGATAGAAATAGATATGAATAAAGAATACATGAAGCACGTATGCAAAGAAAGGAAAAAATACATCCAACTGCTACAATTATAATCTTTTCATCAAATCTTCGGGACCTTTGCATTAAATTTTGATCGAGCTCAAATTACATTTAATAGTCACTGTCTACACTAGTTTTTCCAACCAACCTCACTTACATTGAAAGGATAAAATATATATAGGTGAGGGAGATGCTTGGGATAACCTGATCTCTAGCTACCATCCCTAAAATTTAAGAAACTAATTGTTCTACGTTAAATGGATTTTCTCATGATTCCTTTCCAAAAATAGAAAACAATTGCGCCCAGCCGCATCGTAAATTCTTGTCTTTCCCACGGGGATTCGACTATCAGCAGGGTATTTTCATGGGGAGAGTGATGTGTTGAATCCTTCCTTAGACAAGATAACTGAATGATCTAGTTCTCTGTCAGACTCTCGCCATTCACCATAACACTCTTGATTTCTGTTGCCCACTCATTTGCTGGAGAGCGTATGTGGCGAGTGACTGCTGATTATCATAGTTGTTATCAAAATGATGAAACCATCTAAGGGCGATGCCTCCTTCAAAAATGTCAAGATCCACGCCACGTTTGAGAATAAAGGATGAAACTCAGTTAATCACGTTTCTTCTATGCGCTGGAAAAGGCTGTGAAAAATTTCTCCCCGATCGCTTCAAATTCTGTAAAGTGCTTCCCATTCACTTATTTTTAAAGCCTCTGTGTTTTTCACAACTATACGATTATATCTTACACATCTCTGAGTTGTCTCTTGAGCCATGTTACGATTCCTTCGTGACCTTGTGATGATGACACTTCAAGGGTCTTCACTGCTAACTTCCATCTTAGTTCCCTATTTTCCTGGTAAATCTCAGTGATAGTGAGTTGCACTTGCTTTAGCTACTGAGACGACTCTCAAACATCTTTTCCTATGAAATTTATCCTCCTTGTTTTGCTCCATATTTCTCGACTTGTACCTTCAACCAATTCCAACCAAATAGCATGCATAGTTAATTCTTTGGCCGTCGACCATGAGCGTGGTTCGCTCGGGACTCGGGTTTACCTAGCCTCCTTGTTCTTCTTTGGCCTGCCCCTTATCCATGGTATTCATTGTTGGGTGGAAAGGGATTCCAATGTATTTCTTTCCTATGCAGTCTCTTCCACTCCAGCCTCTGTGCGGTGTGGTATTACCCTTTCCACGGATAGAGAGAAATATCCTCTTGGATATTTGGGGATGACTACTGTGAGAAAGAATGAATCCCAGTTTCTCCCCAACCGTCTTAATTCCTCAACTACCAGCAATTTAATAAGTGATACATGGGAGAGTTTCCTTTTCGATTGATCCACTTCAGCCTATACATTATTTTCCATCTCCCGAAGATTTTGGTGTAGGAAAAAGGGTAGATTTAATGGTCTCCTTCCTGTGAAGTGCATCAACAATATAATATGATGTGGATGTATCATGTAGAACCTCCCTTCATAGGTGAAATATTTCCTAATTACCCTAAGAAGTTTCTGGAAAGGTTCCTACAAATATCTGCTCCGGACGCTTGCTTCGACCTTCCCACCTAAACAATCCCACTTGATGAAATCTTCATAGCATCACGTGTCCAAGGGCATGCCTTTAAAAAACCTTTCACTGCGCAGGGTGATATCTGTTGTGGTCGATAGATTTTCCTTAGTCACCTGGAAAATGACATCCGAGATCATTTTGCAGAAACCATCAAAACTAAGTGAGAAATGCTCATCCAGTCTCATATTATATCCTTGAATTTTCCTGCAGAAAACCATGCACCCGATTTGTTCAAAAGACACTTTGACCTCTGGATCTTCGTTGATCAACATCAATTTTTGGGGCTCAGGCCCAATGATTTTTCCACTTCGCGCACCCTTCCTTATGCTTTGGGAGGTTTCCATAGTGCAATGCATATTTTCCTTATGCATGGTGAATTAGGCATGGATCCAAGGCAATAGTCTTGATTGACTTGGTCTTATGAGATAAAAATACCAATAGTGCATAAGCTTGACTGGTGAATATAATGCATGCAGAACATTCATAATTTATAACAGAGCGGGAAGGAGGTGGGAACGTGGTAGGTAAAACTGAATTCATGGCAACTGGATGTTTCAAAGCAAATTGAAGATTTCCCATCGCACATCCACGCGACGAGTACACTTTAGAGTGTGTGAAGTACAACTGATAAGGTCCGCAGGGCATACATGATACGAGCGTCATGATTTTTCATTCTTCCATCCTTCATAATGAGCTGATGATGGTCATTTCACTTGCCTATGTGACTTTTGTTTAACAACTTTCCTCGAACTTCATCACATAAAACTTCTTTTCTGATAGGACCCAACTCTTTGGGAAAATAATTGTACCATTTACACATGTTTTGACTCTGACATCCCTTCCCAACTCTAAGGGCCAACCAACCACTTGTTTAGCTCGACCCCTTTGTTGTTTCAGTACCTAACCCCACATGCTTTGACACATGGACTTTGACTCGACTAAGACTGACCCCTACTAAAGAGAAATGACGACGCTAACAAGTTTATGATTATCCATTAAACCATGACCCAATCCTTCATATACTTAGTGCATTTGTTGAATTTTCCTTGGTCATGATTTCTAATACTCATGTTAAGTTATTGCAAGGAATTCCAATGAGTTTCATGAGTCCTCGGTTGTAAATCATTAAGCCATGATCTACCTCTTCATATGAGAAATATAGTAACTATTGTTAATACTCATTTCAAATCACTATAAAGGAATTATAGTGAGTTACATAACTCATCATGTTCAAAACCATTTAAAACTACAATTGTTGTGTCCCTCACTTCAAAATTTCCAACTGATAGTTGTAAAAGTGTTGGGACCCGAGTTCAATATCTCTGATCCTTGATTCTTGTATACTATAAGAGTGAGAATGGGGGTCGAAATAATGTTGAATTTTTTACAAAAAATCAAGGTGAGAAATCTATTCATCTCTTAACCAAATAAGTCACAAAAAATCAACCATGTAAGGAGCACTTCAACAATCGAATTTGTTAGCCACCCGAAGGATTACTAGAAGCATTGTGAAGAAAATTAAACCACACAGTGATTAAAACTTAGTTTCCATTCCTCAACATCACATAACAAAGCAAGTATTCAATGACTTAGAGCTCGAGTAAGGAGACACAATGGTTATGATATCTTTTGAACTTCTAAGAAAATGAGGACCAAATCTTTAGATCCTCATAGTTCTAAACATACTGAGTATGATCCATTATTTTTGAAGTCTAGGAGGATGGAAAATATGTCTAATTCCAGGAATCTTGAATCCCTATCAGTTCAAAAATTTATTCTAGGGGAGAGAGGATTAATTTTGACTATTTTGGGTATATACTTCCAGGCCCAACATATGTTTCTTCAAGTAACTTATAAAATCAATTTCACTCATTTGATTCTTCAAACATTTCTCATGTCAACTCACAAACACCATATAGACAAACATGTAATGTAAATACTTTTAACATGTATCCCCTAGCTATGAAATCCTCCTAGGAAATTATGATATTAATGGACCAAGTTTACAAAAAATAGGTATTTCAGTTATGCTTCAGTTCCCTTGAAATTTATGGAGGCAAGCCTTGTGATCTATTGAGTGAAAGAAGAAATATTTGTATGAAAGAAAGTAGAAAAAAAAATTTGAATTACTGGTGTTATCAATTGTCTATTTCATTTGGCATGAAGACATGCCAATCCTCAAGCATGGGGTAGATGTTGGCCCACTATTTTGATATATTTCACACCTATAAATTGACCCTTTTTTACTACCCTTGCCTCATATATTTACTTGGTTATTGCCTTGTTACCATATTTCCTTGTGTTAAATACACCAAATACCTTTGACAAGATTTAAGAGGTAAAAATATTTTATGATTTCCTAAGTCTTTAGTAGATTAGGTTGGCTTTCTAGAACATTTTTTGAGGATGATGATTTGTCAAAGTTCAATTACTGTACCATCATTTCACTTCCGATACCCCCAATCATTTGTTGGCATACTTATGCATCTCCAACTGGAAGTCAGCCACAAGGGTTTTGAAGCCAGATGTCTCAAGATGGTTTTGTGTTAATCAGATCACACCCAGGTCACACATGAGAGCCTCTAGCTTGCAGTCAAATATCTTGTCAAAATTAATAACAATTTTCAGGAAACAATCTTTAAATGTGTTTTCTAGGCATCTGAAGGAGAATCTCAAAATTCTAGAACATGGGTTTTGTGTAGAATATCCTAAAATGAGTAAACGAAGAATAATTGCTCAAAAAGTGAAATATGGAGGAGATATGGATGAATATGTAAAATGGTTTTGCCCAAATTTATGGTTGCGTCTCATTTTCAAATTATTCATTGGTTGCGATGAATTACTATTTGGGTCTTTGGTTCCATGCTCCATATGGAAGGCTCCATGATGGTAGAGATATTATTCATATGCATTTCATGTCATACAAATAGTATATAATATCAAAGGTCGATCTATTCATTTTTTAATATTTGCTATGTCTTGATGGTTATACAAGATCATAGAGGTTTCTATCATGTTTATTCTTGATGCTCTGGTCTATGAGAGTATAGGGGATATCATTCTTCTATTCCATTGATTTTTTACTATATATTAATCCATTTTTTAATATAATGGAGAAATATTGAATTGAGATGGTAAAAAACCTATGCGATTTGTTGATACCTTTTTATCATAGTGCGACATGTATGGGTTGGTGAGATTGTTGTAGATTGGACAAGTCATTTCTTAATAAAAAGTGAATTTATGATTAATGGTGTCTTTATAATCTTGTGAATATAAGTATATAAGATCATAGACTAGTTGGAAAGGGCCCACCAATATGGAATGCGAAGCTAATTTGTATTTTATTTGAGTTAGTCTGGTTTGCAATTTCGATTTGGTTATGTACTGTAGCATTTCAATAATTTTACCAACAATATATCTATAGTGTGATTTACACTTAAATGGATTAAATGTTTTCTCTATTTCTCATTTGGTAGAAATACACTTTATTGCTTGATCACAACTTTCAGTTTATTTGACATCGCATTTTCTTCATTTATTTTGTGTCATTGCAATTTATTGAACTTTGAATTATTACAGTAATCAAAATATTTTTGAGAAATGAATCAATTACTATTTATAAGTATGGGAACACTTAAGGTGAAAGAGTGTACTTCAATCCCTTTGTGATATCAGATCCAAGAGACTAGTAACTGATTTTATTATGGTCTTTAACACTTCTCTTTGATTAAATAGATATGTTAAGATAAATAAAAATATCTTGCTTGAGTCATATTTACACAAAGATAAGTTATATGGATGTAATGTGAAGGGATACCATAAGAATCGTTACACTTAACATATAAACCATGAAAGTGAGTGTGAAGATTTATCATTATTTCTGTGTGTTAATCTCAATTTACAAATTCTATTTCTTGCCTTTCTAGATAATAATTTTAGGGTTAGATCAGTAGCGTATTGTAAGAGTTTGACTAATGCTTTGCTAACTAATTTGAAAATTAGCTTGAATGATACTCTTTATTTGAATTACAAGTTTGCTAAGTTAAACTACAATAATAAAAATTCGTTGGTTTGTTGAGTCGATCATTTCTTTGAGTGCAGGAATGCTTGTATTCCAAGTGAAAAATTGCAACACACACCCATCAATGAGACCTAAACTAATGAAGCAATCATCGGTATTAGATTTGTTTTCTAATTTTAAGTAGTTTTGTTTATTCACACACCAAAATATCAAGTGTTCATTGATTACATGAGATTCCATTAGAGATATATCTATGCACAGATAAGATGTATTGACATAATATGCAAGATCCATTACAATCTTGCTACAAATCTGTGAATATAAGATGAGTTCTATGAAATTAGTTTATGTGTGGTTTGACTTCATTTTTTCTTTTTGAATTGATACCTATAGTATATAGGTTAGAATAGGCTCTGATCCTACATTTCCTATGTGTGCATCTTGAAGTCTACAAACTTCAGGATTGATATGTTTAATGTCAAGGATTTATACATATAAATAACCTGACACTTACCAACTATGAAGCCAAGGAAAACCTTGACGGAAAATCGATGCAATATTTCATAGCATCGGGTGATCAAACCCAACCAATATTGACAATCCTCCTTATCTCGATCATGGAGATCGATGACAAATAACTGATCTAGCTTCCCTACTAGAGTTGCATCCATACAAGCTCCACTCAACTTTCCTAACGGTTTCTCTTGAGAACTATACTTTGATAGATCTGGCAGTCACAACTGCACCAAAATAGTGGATGGGATCTTTATGTTCTTTTGAAACCACATGGGATTTAACAAACACTATTATGACCCAACTGATCCAACGAACATGGTTTTCTATGATCAATAGACTAGATTTACTTGGTTCCCAAAATCGCTCAGTTCTTAATGAAGCCTCCTGGTCCTGACTAATCTGACGATAACGATTAAATCAATTGGATGGACCAAATATTTTTCTCACTAGAAAGTTGCATGACCTTTTAGTCGGTCGATTGCACTCACTTAGAATCACACAATTAATCCAACTAGTTTTCCAATTGGATCCTTTTGAGCAGAGGGTTTCCAATAGATCCAACAACTATTAGTCCTCTAATCTAATGGTCCAGATATAAAGGGGTTTTCGAATCCACACGACGATTAACAGGAATGACGAAACTTTGACATATTTACCAAAAACATGGATCCATGAGAAATCGATGGCTTAGATATTCTCGGCTCGGCTCTGAGGTAGATCAATGGCCCACTCCAACTTAGGTTCCCATGCACTTGGGTTCTTCCCATTGGGAACTCCACCCTCACCATTATCACAAGTATTACTGAAACCCACACTCTTCCCAACTATCGGGTCTTCATTGTTGAGATAATCCTATCGAGATCGTGGTTAGGCCATGTTCTATGGCACTTCCAAGGCCTGACTCCCGATGAATGGTGATGATTTACTCCTGTCATCCAACCTATGGTACAAATTTATTATGGTTTATAGAAACGGTTAAAAAGGATGGAATTCAAATCCCAGGGTGGTTCTACCACAAATTAAGGATGAAAAAATCAAGGGAACCCCATCTCTCTCTAGGTGAATAAATTATTCACCTCGCCTTCACTACTAGAAGAGATTCTATTCAATAGGGGTTCAAGCTATCGACCCACAAAGTTAACACAAAAGATAGCTCCTACCAACATCCCCAAAAAAACGTTTTATATCCTACAAGATTTTCACTCAAAGCACAATGAATTCACAGGGGCACATGACCAATATCCAGGTTTCTTACACATACAATACAACAGGTGGTCCCCCTTCTGGGTTTTGTCTCACTAGATAAACAAATTTTCAGACTTAAACATTCATGCATCACATTCCAAATTTCTCACAAAATCAAAGTATAAGGATTTACATTCATTCACATATATTTTTATGTAGAATAATGAAAATACTTATCTACATTCGAAATAAAAGTCTTCCAACCAACTAAGTGAGGTTGAACTCATTTCCACGCAACTATAGGCTTTGATGTAATTATGATTTCTATAAGAGGACACCCTCATTCCAAGCCATGATACCACTAGGGGAACTCACAAGATAACTCAAAGGTTCTGGGTATAATCGTGAAGGGTACTCTCCTTCACTAACAAGCATCAACAAAAATTCCCTTATACCCATTGAGTCCAGGGCCACCATGAGATTCACATTTTCCTTCCCAGATGTATTTCCGCTACACAAGGGAGTCCCTTAACTACTAAAAAGTCCCTCAACACCCTCCCCTTACTAGCTCCAGTTTCTTTCCAGCAAGCACCAACTCACGACTCTCCCTGCTCAAGTTTGGGTCTAGAAAAATTCTCTACTTTAAATTGACCACTAGTTCACTAGGAAATCTTCTCATTTTCCTCACATACCCTTTTTCTTTGTTTCTTCATGCATGATCATGTTCTATATACACTCATGCACCTTCTCGTGCATCTCCTTTTTCATCTGGAACATTCTTTCTTTTCCTTTTGTTCCTACACTTGCTTATGTCAGAATATTTCAAGAGCCAAGGTCCCAAATCAAAGGGGCACCTCCATAGTAATTATGGTTGACAACTTTATATGACTCAACCATTTCCCCATGTAAAAGTATGAAGGTGGAAATAACTCCCCAACCACCATGTCTCATCTCATTCACTTATTTTCTTTTGTGAAAAGGAAGATAAAATACTTCCAACTGATTTTGGTCATAAATATTTTCTTAGGTGAAGGTTAAATTCTTTTGGGAAAACAAGTAATCCCCAATTCCCCTTCACTAGTTCCCGCATGTGGTATCATGGCCAACACTTCAAGGCTTCTACCTTTGGTCATCTTGTTGGTAATATCGATTAAACATAAAACACAATTACAATGTCTATTAGTCATCATGTTTAAATCTTAAATGATAATTACAAAATGGGGGAAAATAGGGTGTTACATGAAATAACTAGATGGCATAATTCATTTTATGAATTGTATAGTTAGAGGTGTGCATACATTGATACATTAGTGAATTGGATTTAAACACAATTGCAGTCCTTTGAAATTAAATGAACCTTGACATGTTGACATTTTTTAAGATGAAATGGAGGAGAAAGTACATGATAAGATGATAGTGGAGGTCCAGAACATAACATTGAAAGGAACATCTACATGGTGTTGGGAAACACATTGAGAAGACATAGATAAATGATAAGATATTTTTGAAAGTATGCAAGTAATATTCAACCCCCCAAAGGATACACGGTTTTTGAATTGGTATGTGGGAAACAAAGTATCTAAAAGCACATGTGCAACTCATTGTAAATAAATGGACTAAGAGAAAATATTTGAACAAGTAGTGGACACATCCATTCATTCATATATTAGATGCAATCCTAAGGGGTTGTTGCATATGTGAGGAAACAACAAGAAAAAAAATGATATTGGGATAGGATGAGCAAATAAATATGGAAAAACTTGAGGTTCAAAGGGAAGGACATTGCTATAAGAGGATCATTGAATAACATCAAGAACTTTAATTTTCAAGACAAACAAGAATTATGAAAAAAAGTAAAGGATTTCATGTGTCCATACCACAAGAACCTATGGAAAAAATATCCCTTATTGCATGATGATGAAGAGAGGTGAAGAAAATGAGGAAGATTATGTAAGGGTGAAAATAATTAATGAAACCATGGGTGAAAGAGTCAAATAATAAAGAATGGGGAAATAAACACACATATTACTTTAGAAATCCATTGAAGAAAAAATAGGTAAATGTTGGCACTTAGGGATTAAAAATGAATTTCATTCGATATCATGAGGATTGAGAAATAATTACATAACAAGTAGAGTTATTAAGAGAATACCTATTTCATAAGGAATTCTTAGAGATGAAGGGAATGTTGGTTGTGGAGCCTGATTATCTTCCTGATGCAGAGGTTCTTTGCTTTCAGCCGTGTCTATACCCCATGAAGTATTTACACCCCAGAAGTATGTACACTCTTCCACGCGGGGGAGTGCAGNGTTCAAAGGGAAGGACATTGCTATAAGAGGATCATTGAATAACATCAAGAACTTTAATTTTCAAGACAAACAAGAATTATGAAAAAAAGTAAAGGATTTCATGTGTCCATACCACAAGAACCTATATAAAAAATATCCCTTATTGCATGATGATGAAGAGAGATGAAGAAAATGAGGAAGATTATGTAAGGGTGAAAATAATTAATGAAACCATGGGTGAAAGAGTCAAATAATAAAGAATGGGGAAATAAACACACATATTACTTTAGAAATCCATTGAAGAAAAAATAGGTAAATGTTGGCACTTAGGGATTAAAAATGAATTGCATTCGATATCATGAGGATTGAGAAATAATTACATAACAAGTAGAGTTATTAAGAGAATACCTATTTCATAAGGAATTCTTAGAGATGAAGGGAATAGTGGCATCATTAGGAGAAATTAAAATTGAATTGAATTGTGATGCAAAACCAATAAGAAAAATATCATTTATAATGAATTCATGAATTCTAAGTCATGTATAATGAATTCTAAGTATAAATATCATTTATAATGAATTCATGAATTCTAAGTCATGTATAATGAATTCTAAGTATAGGGAAAAAATAAGCAAGATGTTGAAAAACATTTGGAGGCAAGGTTTATTTTCCCATGGAAGAATCCAACTAGATTGTCACCATAATTATAGATGGAAGAATCCAACTAGGTTTATTTTTCCCATGGAAGAATCCAACTAAATTGGAAGAATAC
>JASDQU010243765.1:5702-33448 GCA_032191745.1 Picea mariana | reverse complement strand
ATCAAAGCATGCCTTCATTATAAGCCTTACAAGCTTGAAGGAGATCCAGGGAAACAGAAGTAGAAGAAAGTTGTGTAGATTCATATAACTGTTATCTTATAGATGAAGAGGAAGATTTGTTGAAGCTCAAAGATAAAGTTTTAGATGTGTTAGAAGTTGATCAATATACTTTTGATCTTGATTATTATTTTGAAGAATACATTAAGAAATCCCTAGAAAAGTATCAAAGGCATACCATGGCACTAAGACAAATACTCATGAAACAAGGAGAAGAGATCAAGAGAATAAATACTGATATAATTAGTCAAGCAAAAGAAAATAATGAGGTAGATGATGAGCTTAGAAAAAGACTTGAAATCAATTTCAATCTAAAAACCAAAATTGAAGAAGCTAGAAGGAAAGCAGAGAATTCAAACAGGTTCATGAAGAGCTCAACAAACTTGAATGAAATCTTGGATAGTCAAAGATCACCAAATGATAAATCAAGTCTTGGATACAACAAGGAAGCTACGCATCTTGAAGATAACACTTCTAAGAAGCATTAGGTAAGTCCTTTATTCTCAAAAGGTGGAAGCAAAGTTGGAAGTCAAGTACCTACACAAAGCAAGGAAACTTTCAAAAGAAAAATGTAATGAAGACATCAAGAAGCCATGTTTACACCCCAAAGCAAATTCAAAAGAGAGAAACCTTCAAGGTGGACACCAAAGAAAAGGTATAAAAATGTTTTTCATGGTCACTACTTCTCATGTAATGAATATGGTCACAAAGCTTTGGATTGCAGACATTATGCAAGGAAATATGTTGGAAGGTATCATAACACCCTAAGGTGTTGGAGATGTAATCAAGTGGGACACATTGATTCTCATTGTCACACCATGGGATGTTATAGCTGCAGTGGGTTTGGTCACAAATCCAAGGATTTCTGGAACATAAGAAGACAGTTGATGAAGAGTGCTTCATATAGCATGACAAGAAGAACACATGAAGCTATGAAGGAAGGAAATGTTGAAAAGAGAAGTTGGGACACCTTTAGAAGTGGAGGAAGAAGATTGAACAACCATAATAGAATGGAAGCCATGCGACAAGCTCAAGATTGACATTTTCTAAAGCATACACCAGCTCCTATGGAAGAATTCATGTACATACACGAGGTGACCCATAGAAAGGTCGCGTACATATGCAAGTTGTATGTGGAACAGACCATGTACCTGTGGTAAAATCCTTGGAAAAGAAGGCTATGAAGATGAGTTGCAGCATGGTTTGATGGTATAACTCTGTTTTGTAGGGTCTAACATGGTTTGTTGTAGGTTTCCATGATTATATGCTTGCATGAATGTTTGATGTATGTATGTTGATGACATATTTTTGAGTGTTGAAGTATATGCTTGATGGTTATTTTGGATGCATGGTACTAACCCTAATGTGTGGTTTGAGGCATTTTATGTTGAGGAACAATGTTGGTTATGCCAATGACATTATGGCACTTTGGTTATTATATATATCATGATGATGTGATGCTAGATAGAAATATCATTGATCTATTGAGGCACACTTTTGGTACATGTCTAGAGATACTATTGGTTGCTTAGTACTTGTTGTAGTGAATGGTTTTTGAGGCAGATATGTTATAGTACATGGCTGGTACATATGTCATATTTGTTGATATATCTTATGATGTATTGTTAGAGGCATATTTGTTGATGTCTTGGTGAATTCATTTGGTATGTAGTTGAACTACATATTGGTACATGTAGTTGATGAGGTGATGAGGTGATTATGTTGTACATCATTGATGAATCACAACTTGATCTATAATTGATGCATTATTAGTACATACTTGGTACATTGGTTGCGAAACTTTCTAGCATTATGATTAGCACATGGTTTATGGTTGATATGACATGATGCATGGGATAGATACATTTCTTGACACATGGTTTGTGGCACTTGATTCATGGTAGAAGCATATCATGAGTGATATGACACTTGGTTGAGGCAGATGGTTGGCATGTTATACAGTTGATGTTCTTGGCATATGGTTGATACACTCCATTGATGATATCTTATGATATATTATATGGTATTTATGTACATGATTTATGTACACGAGTGATGTGCATGGTTGGCACATGGTATGGCACAGGGTGTACATGGTTTATGCTTTGTTCATGATTCATTTTTGATATATATTGTTCTACATGATTGATGCATGAGATAGTATGTATGATTGGAATAAACTTGATGTATGGTATGGCACAAGTTTGGATGATTGGTGCATGGAAAAGTCCAAGGTTCGTCATAGGAAGAGTACATCATTCTTGAGTAGTTTATCTATGTTTTGGTTGAGCATTTGCATTTGATGCAGAAGCAGATTATAGTGATAGCATATTTTTCATCTTTCAGAGAACATATGGAGAGACATACCCACAGGGGGAGTTATTATTCTTCCCATGATTGATTGCATCAGCATGAATCTAGGAGGAGATATGATTGGAAGCCATGCCATTAGCATTGCATTAGAGTGATATCCCTTTTCAAAAGGGGGAGAGTTTATTCATAGGAAGCTCAAAGGAATCTAGATAGGGGGAGAAACCCCAATGAGATTTCAGGAAGGGGGACCATCCCCAAGAAGAGAAATACCCCTTTCCATTGATTTCAAAGGGAGATATATAGTCACATTGATATCATTGAGATGACTATTGATGAAGAGCATTTCCATGTCTACATGTTTCCATCAATGATTGGTGTTCACATAAATGTTGGTATTTCCATCAATTCCAAAGGGGGAGAATGTTGTCATTGACGTCAAAGGATTGATGTCAAATATTTGATGTCTTGTCATAGTATCATTTATGTATTGATTGACGGCCTATGTTGTCATTGATGTAATTGATGTCAAAGGATTGATGTAATTGATGTCAAGTGGTGTCATAGTGATGTGTCGGTTGATAGGAAGAAGTTGTATCTTTGATGTCATTTCATGGATTATATGAAGTACCAAATTGATGAAATCCAAAGTGGTCCCCTTATGGTGAAATCCCCCACAAGAAGACACTTTGTGAATTCCAATTGGGTAAGTGGTTGAGTCATCCTAGAAGTGTGGTTAGGGAACCCAAGTTTGTTTGAGGAATAATGTTATAAATATTAGTGAATTTGTCAGTAAGACTATTCTATATGGATAGTTCTTGTCATTCCATTTGTGGTGATATGTGGAACACCACATAAATCCTAATGGTAACTTAGAGAATTATGACCATGTAAATTTGGAGAACCCTCATGTGTTGTCTAGAAGCCCCTAAAAGGTTAAAGAATTCAAATTATTCTAGAATCTCCTAGAAGAAAGTTGACTAGTCAAAGCGGTTAATCATGGGTTAAGTGGGTGCAAAAAGAAAACAATTAAATCTAAATTAGTTGCAACTGGAAGTGGAGAAGTAACTATTTGTGGAGAAAGTAGTTATAAGTGGAAAAGTGGTTAGAAGTAGGTTAGCCCCAAAAAGAAGAAAGTTGGTTAGAGTTGGTTAGATGAGGAAGCTACTTGGAGAAGTATAAATAAGAGAGAATGGGTGTCTTATGGGTGAATCTCTTGAGCGTATTGAAGATTTATTTTGGTGAAATATTTATTGTAGGTAATCATGGACGCATTAGAAGTTCTGTAAGTATGAGGTTTTGACGGAAAAAATTTTGGAGGTTAAAAAAACCCTAGTTTTATGAAGTAGTACGTAGGTTACAGTGAGCCAGGGCACGTACATACATGGGTTGAAGGAGAGCAGGGAGAATACAGTTGGGAATGACATGGAAAACTTGAGTAAGTGTTAGTGTCAGGTTCCTAAAGTCTGAATCAAGTTCCATATCAACATTCTACAGGTTCATATATGCTACAAAGGTTCTGGTATGGGTAAATATTGTCTTGGTGTTTAGACATGCTCATGGTATGGTGAATTCTTGAGGCATTGTTTATATGGTTGTATTGATGTCTAAATATGGTAGATGGTTGGTTGAGTAGTTGAGTTTTTTTTTTATTGAGAGATATCCATGGTCTATGATTATGTATGCATGAGGATCATGCATAGGTTGTTGGATGGTATAGATATGTTTGTGATTGGTTATGGTACAGATTGGGCAGTGACAGGAAGATTGTAGTGACAAGTCACTAGTGGATGTGAAAGAGGCAGAAAGGGTATGAAGGGATAGAAGGTTTAAGTTTCAAAAACCCTAGTTTATGAAGGTGTATGCAGGCTGACAAAAGAAAGAGCGCATACATCCATGTGTTGCATTACATGCAGGTCACATACATACATGTGCTGCACTATTGATAGGTTGCATACATGTTGACATATTTGGTTCTATTTACACGCAGGGTATTGTACTTGAGGATTGGATTTCTTACATCTCACTTGGTGCTGAGATTTGCAAGTTGAGTCTTTCATTATGAGTGGGTGCTCTTGTAGAGTTTTTTCTCTATTCAGTTGTTGCTCTATTCAATTGTTGCTGATAAACAATATGGATTGTAGTCCGTAATACCAAAGAAAATTATAAATATATCTTTTGTGCCTTGTGTTTTTTATGGTGATGGTTGTTGGCCCTAGACCAAGTTTCGGGGAAACTTTGGTCAGTTTTGGCCCACTTTTGGACTTCGACGTGTTGGTCGAAGAAGGAGCGCTCAGGTGGAGATGACATCATGGATCTCACCTATTTTGAGGGTTATGTGGACCCATTAAGGGGTCCTCTAGTGTTTTGTAACGGGTTTATGGGATGTCGGCCCATGGGTTTTACCCATCTTTAGGCCTTATTGTAAGGGTTTGTAAAGTATAAATAAAGGGGAATATATTGTACAAGTAGTGAAAGACATTCTGTGTGAAAATGTAGCTTTGTGAGAAGGAATGTATGTGGTCGAGGATTTGTGCTCAGCTATGAGTTTTTAGAAGGTGTTAAGCATCATGATAAGAGATTTTGGCTCTATGCATTTGATCTATTTTTGGAAGGAAAAGAAGGGGGATCTAGGGCTCAATGCGTAGATCTCTTGTCTTGTGCAAAGTTTGATTCTGTGGCTTAGTGCACAGGAGTGAGTGGATGTAATATTTTGGCGAATAATAAAGAAGTGAAGTGGTTTGTGGATGTAGCCCCACCCTGGGGTGAACCACGTATATTTGGTTTCACGTGGTTTTCTTTGTGCATTGTATTTTCTATTATGAGTTTGCTTAGTTCTTTGATTATGATATGAATGAATATATATTTTGTTGCTTAAGTACTTTTCTTATGTAAAAGGGTAAATGAATGCTAGATTTAACTAACAGTGAGAAGTGCTAAGTGCTTAGGGTACATAATCACTTGTTGTTACTGTGCTTATTTGTCTTTGATTATGCTCTGCGATGTTAATAAGATTAATAGACTAATGCATGTTCACGCATAAGCATTAACAACATATTCTGTGAAGTTCTCTTATCATAGATCTGTGTCTCAGCCTGGTTACAGACATATGTGTCCTATAACCCCCCCTGCTTCTACCTCGGGTGAGACTTCACCTACTTCGCAAGTGTTACCGAAAGGGCCGGTAGTCAAGGTTTTGTTGGTGCGTTGTTAAGCATTGAACTCTGGGTCTGCCTCTATGCCAAAAAATGGTTCTGTTGTCAGGACCTGAAACTGTGATTGTTTGGAACTGAAGTAAAGAAAAAGAGAATCTTTGTGCATAGATCTGTTGCTAAAGTGCACAGTAATCTACTTGAATTGCGAAGCTTTGTGCCAAGAAAGTAAGTTGTTCTGAATAAAAGAGGTAAGATCCTAAAAGAAGAAAGCTTTGTTCTTTGGTAAGAGAAAGACAAGTGAAAAGTTTTGTTCTGAAAGCATGAATTTAAGTATGATTAATAAATTTTGTCCTAGTCTGAAGGCTAGGGTGCAGTTAAAAAAAAGAGTTGATTTGAGTAAATTTAATGGAAATGAGGAAACATATGTTATTCCTATGCATATAAATATTTTTTGGACTAATAAGTGGATGCAGGAACCTAGAAAGAATTTTTGTAGATTGCAGGCACAACACTATGATCCTAGGGGAAGTGGGCAGTACAAAAAAGATTGGGGAACATTTAAGAGAAAAAGAGGATTGAATTTGTGTTATAATTGTAGAAGGTCGGGACATCTTGCTAAGGAATTCCCTGGGTTAGGCACTATTTGTCTTTATTGTAAGATTGTTGGTCATGAGGTTGAGGATTGTCCAAGGATTATTGCTAAAGTTGAAGGGAGGGACATAAGACAAGAAAATTATGAAAAGAGTTAAGAGACTAAGGGTATGTTAGAAATTCATAAAGAGAAAATATCAGAGGAAGTTCAAACTATGTTATTACAATTGGAAGAAATGATGGATGTTCATAAAGATGTGAGTTTACCAGAAAACCTGAAAGAAAAACAACACATAAGTGAAAGAATAAAAGACTTCGACATAGACTGTATAGTCTTGGATGAAGAAACACAAGTGAATATTATGACAGAAGAAACTTGGAAAGTTTTGGGAAATCCTACTGTGGTACCTTCTTTAGGAAGGATAGGCTTGTTTAAGGGAAAGATGATAATTTTATGTGGAAGGGAAATTACTGTGCCTATTGTTGTTCATGGAACATCGACTGAAGAAGAATTTGAAGTCATTCGGTTTGTTGATGACAATGCCCCTTTCCCACTTTTGTTAGGTAAGACTTGGATTAAGAAGGATCAGATCATAAGGAAAGAAGAGGAAGAAGCTACAGAAAAGAAAAAACAAGAATTAAGGGATTTCATAGCTAGAAAAATAGACCGACTAATAGAAGAATGAGAGGATAAGTCGAAGCAACAGAGAAAAGTAACAATGCAGGAGGGACATAAAGAAAAATAATTAGCTATCAAGGTTGAAAGAATGCAAGAAGGATTGAAGGACCTATCTATCCAAGAGAGAAATGTTCCCACTAAGGGAGTGTTAAGAAAAGGAATATTTACTTCAGAATCTTTGAGGGTACCTCAACAGTACAAAGACACTACGCTAGGGGAAGATAAGAATAAAAATGGAAAGAGGATTCCAAAAATAGTTAAAGAGACTCAGATAATAGGAAAGAAGGAAAGGAAGCTCAATAAAAAGAAGGCTAAGTTGGAAAAGCTACAAGAAGTTAAGGAAACCGAATGGAAGACTTCGCAGATTGGAACCTCACAGGAGGCAGGTTCACAGGGTTTGAACCTCGCTAGAACAACAGGTCCACGCCGATTTGGTCTTCTCCCTGGCAAAGTTATATAACTGTTGGAGGCACCCTGACCATTCGAGTGACATTCCATAATGTTTAGGAAACACATTTATGGGTTTATGGACTACTTTTGGACGCTCAGACTACGCCATAATGACTAGATTTACATTAATGGAAGCGTTTAACTCTAGTTTTTGTCCGTTGGAAGATCCATCACGATTGCCCCTCTTATTTAACTCGTCGATGGTGGCACTAGGACCACTTTTAATACCCATGATTGGCTGAGATAAGAAAAGAATTGTCCAAGTGTCGAGTTGTGTTGCTTGTCATTATCTGAAACTATACCCCGCATGTCCGTTTGTCTACCCCGCTTGTCTATTAAAATCTAGAATGTCGGGCAAACCCAACGAATTGGAGAAGTCTGTCGAGGAATTTATTAGGAAAATCATGGCTGACATACCTATATCTGAAGGTATTCAAGCGTCGTTGACTAGGGGACTACAGGCTTCCCTTTTAACTAGACGTCATTCCACCCGCATCAACCCCGTAACTGAAGGAAGAAGCAAGCACCGCGGTGATCTGGCTAACGCGAAGTAGATATCGTAGATCTTGCATAAATACATTCCACCTCTAGATGACGTTATTAACTGTAGTATCCCTCACGATTTCAAGTACTCCCTGTTCACTGCATACATTCCAAAAGGAATTCGCATAGTAGGGAGTCAGTTAGGACAGATCCCACTGTTGAAGCACAACGAAATCAACTTAGGAGACCGAAAGAGCTATGCCACGTTAGATCCTCACTTTTATTTAATGAAGACAACCAGAAAGAAACCTCACCTCGTCTCGYAGCCATGGCTTAAGGGGTTGGTGCACTCAATCGTATTGAACGTGATGAAGATTTCACATTTTGTCTGCCACCAGGAGGTTAACGCTTGCGTTAAACTCCTTCTGTCATGCTATCATGGAGGGTATATATGGATCAACAGAAGAATTATTGTGGATCCGACAGTGATCCACCGGATCATAGGTTTAATTTTGAAGGGTCTTGACCCACAACAGTTCTATCCAAGAAAGACCTCAGACCGTTATTTAGCACAACACATCAAAGAAGCCTATGGAGAGGTAGAAAAGGGGAAGCGAGGTAACCTCCATATAGGATAGTGCAGTGTTCCTTGCTTTTCAAATCTTAGCTAGAAATACAGTGAGGAAGAACCACCCGACACAGGTCACCGGGTTCATGGTGGACCTCGCAGGAAAGTGTGTGGAGGGCATGTAGATGCGTTGGGCGAACTACCTCATCAATGAGCTAGAAAAGGATTGTTGCGAAGCTCAGGACTTGGGATATGAGTTTCACTATAGTTGGTTGATCATCCTAATTGAATTTGTGGCTTGGAAGATGCCTGAAGGAGATTCTTTTCCAAATATTGAACCTACAGAGCCCCTGGCTGCTCATTTTTCCACCCTATGGTATACCAATGACATGACAAAGAAATGGAAGTCTAATGTCGTGTTTCACGGATATTATTAGCAGTTGAAGGTCTTCGTTGAATCATTCCTGCATATGACACCACGTACCCTACATCAGTACTGACCCATAACAAAGTTTCATGCTAATCCCCACTTCATTTGCATCACTGTGTGAAGAGATGAGCACCACGAAGAATTGAAGTCATACTATAAGCTCACGGATGAAGATATGAAACATATTACAAAGGAATGGCCAAAATAATTTCTTGTACCCATTGTCGAAGAAGAGTTATCCAACACTGACACTATAGGAAGACCGATAGTTACATGAGTTGAACATGTCGGACAATCCAGTGGGATGAAGAAACAAAAAAACCAGGTTGAAGTCCAGGACATAGAAAGTGATGAAGAGGACGAAGAGAAACCTTCAGGAGATAATGGGTCTGGCTCACCAGGACGAGGATAAAATGAAGCAGAAGGATGGGGAGGAGGAGATGAAGGAAAAGAAGAGAAAGGAGGAGGCAAAGCTAAACCACCTGAAGATCCCCCTATTGATATAGTGAGACCACAAAAGAGGAAAGTTACTCTGAAGAAATCTTCAACAAGGAAGAAAACGTGCACCAATAAGCCTCAGTTGGAAGCCACTCTCACTGATGACGACATTAGTCTGGTCTGCAGAGCTATGGAGGACTCTTCTGAAGATGTGTTGGATATATACAAAGAGAAACTGGTGGAGTTATATGAAAGGATTGAAAAAGAGTTGAAGGAAGTGCATCAGGTTGTTCGCCTAGTCCACACAGTGTCTACTGGGTCATCTGCACCTTCCTCATCACAGAATGCAAACTTGGAGGATGAACCAACTCCACAAGGTGAACCAACAATTTGGATCACCCTCCCCCAGTATGGCATCAAGTTTTTCACCCTCACAAAATTACAGGATATCCCCAACTTGGATGTTTAGGTTAACCTTAAAGGAGTACCTCCATAACATGTCAAAGTATTGGAGGCATGTTTTAAGGCATATAGAAGGGAACAGAGAGAAATGACCACTGAAAGAGTAGCCCAGCTAAGAAGGCTTGCTGATGAAATAGAAGCTCGGTTCCAGAGAGCTCAGGAAAGAAGGAGAAGGCTACCAAAGCCTTGCAAAAGGAGAAATACGAAGTCCTAGTACAGTTACGAGCAACGCAGAACAATGTAGTTTCCTATGAAAGTGAGAAAGCAGAGCTTCAGGAGGAAAAGAGAGTTGGCGAAGCCCAAATTCATAAGAAAAAAGAGCAGTTTCTCGCAGAGAAGGCCATGGTCAAAGATGCAGTATGTAAAGCATGTCTCTTTGTGCCAGGCTTGGTACAGGAGGAGCAAGATCTTGTCGAAGCTCAAGTAGCGAAGCTTGCAGAGACCCTCCAATAGCTTCAAGCTAGGATAACTGAACTGGAGGCCCAAACAGAGCCAAGCACCCCGAAGGAGGTGCGTGACCAGAGGGAGGATTCCGCAAAAAACACAATAGAAAGTATAAAATCCCTCATCTTGGCATGTAAATAGTTGAGTGATAGAAGTGCCCAGACATATGAATGCCTCACTGAGGATCTAGAGTTAAAGAAGCTAGAGGCTCAATTACAAGAGGTGCAACAACAATCATTTTCATTATAGGCAAAGATGAAGCTTCTCACAATAGTGGAATGGATGAAGAGATCCTAGGAGAAGTGCACAGTACAACAATAGATCACTGCCCTCTAGGGTAAGGTGATGGAAGTAACACCGAAGTTATAGCCTGTGCAGGAGGAAGCTTGCAAGGTGTTCGAGGAGGTCGATGGCCAGGGTTCACAGCAGTAGAACATCACCTGGAAGGGCCTATTACAGAGAAGACAATCCATGAGCTCATTGAGTAGGAGGCTCAGGCGAGGCAGAAATTTGAGGCAACTTGAGTTAAACTTGAGGCTTTTGAAGCAACATTGTCTGGACCTGAGTGACTCGGGACAAGTCACAGGTGAGTGTTGGGGGCATGTTGGCCCTCGACAAAGTTTCGGGGAAACTTTGGTCAGTTTTGGCCCACTTTTGGACTTCAACGGGATGGTCGAAGAAGGACCACCCAGGTGGAGTTGAGATCGCGGATATCACCTATTTTTAGGGTTAGGTGGACCCAATAAGGGGTCCTCTGTGGTTTTGTAATGGGTTTATGGGATGTCATCCCATGGGTTTTGCCCATGTTTAGGCCTTATTGTAAGGGTTTGTAAAGTATAAATAAAGGAGAATGTATTGTAGAAGTAGTGAAAGAAGTTCTTTGTGAAATTGTAGATTTGTGCGAAGGAATATATGTGGTCGAGGCTTTGTGCTTGGCTGTGATTTTTTAGAAGGTGCTAAGAGTCGTGATAAGAGATTTTGGCTCTGTGCATTTGATCTATTTTTGGAAGGAAAAGAAGGAGGATCTAGGGCTCAGTGCGCAGGTCTCTTGTCTTGTGCGAATTTCAAATCTGTGGCTTAGTGCACATGAGTGACTGGATGTAAGATTTTGGCGAATAATAAAGAGGCGAAGCGGTTTGTGGACATAGCCCCACCCTAGGGTGAACCACATATATCTGGTGTGTCATGGTTTTATTTGTGCAGTGTATTTTCTATTATGAGTTTTCTTAGTTCTTTGATTATGATATGAATGAATATATATTTTGTTGCTTAAGTACTTTTCTTATGTAAAAGGGTAAATGAATGTTATATTTAACTAAATGTGAGAAGTGATAAGTGCCCAGGGTACATAATCACTTGTTGTTACTGTGCTTATTTGTCTTTGATTATGCTTTGTGATGTTAATAAGGTTAATAGACTAATGCATGTTCACTCATAAGAGTTAACAAAATATTCTGTGAAGTTCCCTTATCACAGATCTGTGTCCTAGCCTCGTTACAAACACCTGTGTCCTGTAACCCCCCTGCTTCTACCTCGGGTCAGACTTCGCCTACTTCGCAGGTGTTTTTGAAAGGGTCGGTAGTCAGGGTTTTGTTGGTGCACTGTTAAGTGTTGAACCCTGGATCTTCCCCTGTGCCAACAATGGTTTATTGATGATGTTTTCTATTGAGATATTATTACAACTAGTTATAAATGAAAGCAATGAATATTGAGTAAATGTTGATTGCTAACTAAGATATTTTGTAAAGAAGAGTAAAGATCCCTACATTGACTCACCCCCCCCTCTTAGTGTGATCGGTGTTTCCAACAATACCTTCAATCTATATCTAACCTGTTGAATTAGATCTTTGATCTTTTGCTTGTCTTCTTCACATATCCGTGACCTGTATACTACCTGCTCGCAGATGTTTGTGTTTTCCCTTTTGCAACTCGCAGAGACACTGTTCTAGTAAATTTTCTTCCATACACTTGGATCTCGTAAACTTCTCCCTTCACTGAACTTTTATACCTTTATATCACTACGTTAGATCATCCAATCTGTATTCACAAAAAATATTCAATTGACTCTTCTTTGTATATATGTGTTTCCAATGAGGATCTTATTAAAAAATGTAGGGATTTCTGAGAGTCATAACTTTTGACTTAGTTATCCGGTTGGGATGAAATTTGACATGGAATTGTGTATTGAAGAGTTCATTGTTGTGCCAATCTGATTTATCAAATCGAAATCCGTTTCTACACTTTTCGGGAGCCAAATTCCTTCATATGATGCCTCAAATTCAAGTTTTAGTGTTTTTGTGGATTTTTTATTTATTTTTACTTATCAGTTATCTCTTCATTATGCATGTAATCTGAAAAGTGAGTTGACGAGTAGTGTCACTCTAGTTATTTATTAGTTATTGGTAAGTTTTAGATTCATCCCGGAAGTTTCTAAAAGTAGCTATTTTTTTTTCAATAATTTAACTTTTTCCCATTTTAGGGCCAACTCATAATGTCCTGTTAATGACATGCAACTTATTAACTTCACATGAAAATTGTTAAATTCTTTTTCAAGGGTTGACATCAGTGACAACCAATCTTTCAACAATTCAATGACAACCAATATTTCAAAAACTGATCTTTCAACACACACTTTTGATTGGTATATGGAAAATAAATTGTTATGTCTTTAAAGTTTATCATATTGAGTCTACGGATAACACTTATGATGAATATGAAATATGACTAATCTTTAAATAAAATACTATAAAATATTTTTTTAATTAAAAAAGATAGGTCCATTACGAGGTTTAACTAGGAAGTTGAGAAGTGTAGGGAGAAGGCATGGTGTGACAATACTATCCACAATAGAACACTCAAAATTGGATCCCTATTTTCTTTGTATGACATGGGGTATTTGAAAATCATGGATCATTGTAGGTTATATGTATTATACCTTTCAAAATTATATATGTTATAGAATATAATGTAATGGAATTGGCATAAAGATGTAAGACTAATGAAGGGGTTGGTTAATGGTAGTAGATTGAAAGTTGACCATTTCCCATATTCAACACAATGGTGACATTGGCACGATTTGTTTTTATGGGGATAAGTTGTAGAAATTTGAATTTCAATAGTTGTTAGTTATTTTTCTCTTCTAGTTGATGCACCAACCTAGTGGTTGGGGAGAGTTGGATGAAGTAGAGAAATGATTAGTAGGAACTGAAGAAAATTGAACAATAAATTTCAAATGAGAATAAAACAACGCAAGAGCCTGTTAGCACCAGAAGTCACCCTTGGATTGAGGTAGAGGTAAGCCTGATACCCATTAGTATTTTATGTCACAGGTTGGTTATAAAAGGGTCAAATGGGCACAATATTGTCTTAACTCGAAAAATCTAGACTGATATGTATGAGCAGGTCAGGTCTTAGTTTAACTTTAGGCAGTAAGTTGTAGTAAGGATGAGTAGGAGGAAGACTTCAGTGAGAAAATGTAGAGGTATGCCAAGGACATCAAGTCTTTCATTAGCCCAAGGAGAAAAATTTTAAACACAAGAACTTCTCGAATTTAAATCTCAAAGAAACTGAAAGGAACTATAACAACACTATGATCAAACTTTCATCATAATGCAGTCACAATAATTCAAGTGAATCATTCAATCATGAAATATTTAAGCATCAAAGGGAAACAAGAGGGAGTAAGAAAGCTGACTGTCATTAAACAAGAAGTTTCAAATGCATATACATAACCAAATTACCAGAGAGTTAATTAAAACTTTACAATTCGGGAGCTTTTCTCTACCATCGACCCTTTACAAAAATGGCAAAAATGCCTACATATACTTGGAACTGGCTCCCTACAGAAGCACGCTCTGGTCACTATATTCAAGGCCTGATGTTTCAGTCTTCTCCTATTAGGCTGCACTTTCATTCTTCTATCATACAAAATCTTGGATCGGTATGGCTCTGGTAGGGAAATTCATCCGTAGAGGTACCACAGGGTGACCACTCCAGAACCCCATGCCATCCATTTATGTGGTGAAACAAGGTTTCAACAACCTACTTTATTCTCATTAACTTCCTTTATGAGGATCAAGATGAGGCCTGATTCCCATGAATTTTCTGGGGAATTTCATAATCGCCCTCAGTCAATCCTGGCGCTTCAAGGATACACAACTATTCTCGTGTGACCAATTTGGGCATTCCAGCCTTCCTCACAACTCTTCCTATCACCCCATGAGACCACAGGCCGTGATATTATGCTTAACCAAATGAAACTTTGGTACTTCGTATATCGGGAGTTCTCACTCCCTTTGTTTTTAGAAGTCCCGATGCCTAATCTTGCGAAATGGCTCCTTCAGATCAATACTCGGATTTGTCTAGAAACGGACAACCATGATCATCCCATTGAACAACCCTGGCCATGCGTCCCTCACATTCTTTGGCCTCACTTTCCATATGAACCTATGGATGTGACCGTGTTCTTATCCGATGCGAAATCTCGGGGCTTCGCATTTCGGGAGTTTTCACTCCCCTTGACTCCCAACACCGTGATGCCCGAAATTTTGAAATGATCTATTTAGATCGATGGTTGGATCTGTCTTACATCTGACGATTGAGTTTTCTAGTGACGAGCATTTTCCACTTGGCACTTCCCTCCACCTGACCATGGGCTATGACCCTGGGCTAAATCCTTGGGCGCTTCATAGTTTCGCCTATCGAAAATATGCGTCTTGTTCTATGCTGAAACCTACAATATGTAGAATCGTGATTTCACATTATCTATTGCCACGTGCCCCTCTTCTTTGGATGACTCATATCAAATATACATTGTGGGACCTTCTACCATCGACACTCCTGGTAAGACCTTTCTTTGGCCTGGATCTTGTGCCATGTGTCCTCCCTGATGGATGGACCAGATCTATTTTTTACCTCAGCCATCGAGGATAAGCCCTTGCCTCATTTCAAAACTCTTGATATTCATTTCTGTGAAACTTCGGATGACTGCCACCTGTATCCTCAATATCTACGACCCAGATTAATTCTTTTCTTGAACTTTGATCTCGGGCCTCTGCCTTGGCACTAAAATTCGGGAAAATTCACGGCCCCAACTACCCGATGACCATCGATCTGCTCGATCAGATGATCCTCACCGTTGAAAACTGATAAATTCCCACTAACTTGATTGGTGTCACTATTTGACCGCTCTCAATGTTGTGGACTGTAACAATGAAGACTTGGATGACATGAATGGGGTTTGGGAAAACAAAGGCTCAGTTATGGAGGTAAAGGGAGAAGTGATCTCCCTTTGGAAGAGATAGAGAAACTCAGGGATGATATTTTTCAGGCAATATTGACAGAGAAAACTGGTCGATCGAAAAGGATGAATGCAATAAAAGAAAAATACATGCCAGGAGGGAAAAGAAAACTATGATCGGGTCTGCAAAAGGGGGAAAGACAAGAAAAATCACAGACTTAGGCCAAAAACCACAACCCACAAGAACATGACGATATTTAGCGCTAACATTAGGCTCAATGGGGATGACATGCTCCCTGCGAGATGCCAAGAACCAGTAGTTCCAGTGCCTTAGTTGTTAGGTTATGGAGTCTAGATCAAGACTTTCACAGAATAAAACATGGAAATATGTACACACTACTCTACTAATACAAAAAAAAACACATGGGCTCCATCGGAGCTTATTTATGTACAATCCTAGGCTAATCATTTTTCAAAAAATGCTAGGTGAAATAAAACTTCCACCATAGCCATTCAAGTAACTTCATGACTAGAAGTTCTTCTACTCTGTCAGTGACCATTAGTAAATGTTGCAACCATGACAGCAGAATAGTTACACCCTTCATCTTATCTCCAAGGGATGAAGTTGAGATAAAATAGGGCGGCTCCAAGATATGAAGGAAATGCCACTCCATATAATCATTAACAGGCTCATAGACTGAGTGGCAAAGGCTAGAAAACGAGTAGCAAAAAACCTACTCTATTCCACAACTTCTCATATAGGGTTGAATATGGATGGTAGGGATAAGTAGATGCGAAGTTGATGCAGGCTGAATGATCTCAGGTGAAGGCTACTCACCTACAGGCTCTGGACACAAAATAAATTGTTCCTTCTTCTACTCCTCTGGTTCTTCTTCTTGGCTCTCCCAAGGTTCATATTCATAATCATCATAAACAAGACCCATGGGAAATATCTTCTCTTCATCTTTCTTCTCAATGTCTTTGGCAAGTCCAGGGGGGGTGATTTCCTCCAGATCATCTTGCTTAATGAGCAGAGGATAAGGCCCAATAGTCTGTTCTTGGAAATCCTACACATCCAGCTCAGAACTTGATTCGTAACTGTCATATATAGGTTGGTCACTTCTCTGGTAAGTGAACTATGATGTGGGGCTCTACTGATATTCGTCTAAATAATCATCAAAGCTAGGGACAACAGGCCAAAGTGGAACGATATCTCGATCCTTCTTTTCAGTCCCAAATGTAAACACATCATGGGAAATCTCGTGAAGAAAAAGAGAAGAATCCTCCACCACAATGGTTCATTCCTTTAAAATTGAGACAATAGGATTATAAGGGGCAGAAACTAATGTATCTACCACCATGGAATCTTCAATACTACCCTCATCAGTAGGGTTTCCAAGAAGAACAGCTTCAAGAACTAGAAAATCCTCTGTATTTTCTTCAAAAAGGCAACAGTCATGATCTGCATTCAACTCTTCTATCTCTGCAAAGAGATATTCCACCAGATCTGTCAACTCTCCCAAAGCATCCTCCTCTTAATGGTCCTCATCCTCACAGCTTTCATAAGACACAACCACATCTTGATCATGGCCTTCATATTCCTCACAACAAGTATGACAGATTAACTCAAATGAATAATGCCTTTGTCAGTGCCTATTGAAGGTTGCATGAAACTCTCTTAGGGAGGAGATGCTAGCAGGGGGTAAAGAATAATACCATTCATGAGAATCCCCTTCTAATGAGAACATGAACATTTTTAATAATACATCCTCATGATGTATATCCCCTTGATGCATGAGTTCATGAAACTCACGGAGATGATGAGCAGGGTTGTCCTCTACATGCCCTCTAAATATGGGCAAATAATCACCCCATTCATCCACAGTAGGGACAACATTAGGAAAACCAGGAACAATAGAAAAATTAAAAGGAGCAAACCTCTGATCTAGGATTTTGTCCATTTCGAACCAGTGGAGTTGCCAAACGATCCCTCAACCATGGAGTCATCATGTGAATGATATGCATAATGAGTGTGTCTGGACTTCGTTAACCATCAAAGGCTAGATCTGATCGTTGTGTTCTCTCGAGGGATACCAGGTGTATCCGAAAGAATTAACACTAAAAAAACAAAACCGAGACAGTAGAATCGTCTCAGTGGAGTCACCAGGTGCATGGTTGCAATATTTGAAGTACTAAGTTCTTATGCACCTTCAGAACTAGTAAACGTTGGCATTCAATCCCAAGGAAAATCTTCAATTTCGTCCCTGACAACGATGCCATAAATGTTAGCACCAGAAGTCACCCCTGGATTGCGACAGAGGTAAGCCTGATACCCATCAGTATTTTATGTCACAGTTTGGTTATAAAAGGGTCAAATGGGCATAATCTCGAGAAAATATCATCTTAAATCGAAAAATCTAGACTGATATGTATGAGCAGGTGAGGTCATAGTTTAACTTCAGGCAATGAGTTGTAGTAAGGGTGAGTAGGAGGAATACTTCGGAGAGAAAATATAGAGGTCTTCCAAGGAAATCAATTCTTTCAGCAGCCCAAGGAGGAACAATTTAAACAAAAGAACTTCTCGAATTTAAATCTCAAAGAAACTAAAAGGAACTATAACAACACTATGATCAAACTTTCATCATAATGCAGTCACAATAATTCAAGTGAATCATTCAATCATGAACTCTTTTAGCATAAGAGGGAAACAAGAGGGAGTAAGAAAGTTGATTGTCATTAAACAATAATTTTCAAATGCATATACATAACCCGATAACTAGAGAGTTCATTAAAACTTTCCAATTCGGGAGCTTTGCTCTACCATTGACCCTTTACAAAAATGGAAAAAATGCCTACATATACTTGGAATTGTCTCCCTACAGAAGCGTGCTCTGGTCACTATATTCAAGGCCTGACGCTTCAGTCTTCTCCTATCAGGCTGCACTTACATTCTTCTATTAGACGAAATCTTGGATCGGTATGGCTCTGGCAGGGAAATTCATCTGTAGAGGTACCATAGGCTGACCACTCCAAAACCCCATGCCTTCCATTTATGTGGTGAAATGAGGTTTCAACCACCTACTTTATTCTTATTAAATTCCTTTATGGGGATCAAGACGAAGCCCGATGCCCATGAATGTTCTGGTCGATTTCACAATCCACCTTGGTCAATCCTGGCGCTTCGAGGATACACAACTACTCTCCTGTGACCAATTCGGGCACTTCGGCCTTCCACATAGCTCTTCCTATCGCCCCATGCGGCCATGGGCCATGAACTTATGCTTAACTAAATGGAAATTCGATACTTCACATATCGAGAGTTCTCACTCCCCTTATTTTCAGAAGTCTCAATGCCTAATCTTGCGAAATGGATCCTCCAGATCAACAGTCGGATTTGTCTAGAAACTGACAGCCATGATCATCCCGTTGAAAAACCCTAGCCATGAGTCCCTCACCTTCTTTGGCCCCACTTTCCATATGAACCTGGGGCTATGTCCGTGTGCTTATCCAATGCGAAATCTCGGGGCTTCACGTTTTGGGAGTTTTCACTCCCCTTGACTCCGAACACTGTGATGCCTGAAATCATGAAACGATCTATTCAGATCGACGGTCGGATTTGTCTTACATATGACGACTGAGGTTTCTAGTGACAAGCGCTTTCCACTTGGCACCGCCCTCCACCTAACCACGGGCTATGACCTTGGTATAAATCCTTGGGCGCTTCGTAGTTTCACCTATCGAGAATATGCATCTTGTTCTGTGTCGAAACCTCTGATATGCGAAATTGTGATTTCACATTATCTACTTCCACATGCCCCTCTTTTTTGGACGGACTAGATCAAATATTCATTATGGGACCTCCTACCATTGAAACTCTTGGTAAGACCTTTCTTTGGCCTAGATCCTATGCCACGTGTCCTTCCTGATGGACAAACCAGATCTATTCATGACCTCTACCATCGGGGATAAGCCCTTGCCTCATTTCAAAACTCTTGATAGTCATTTATGTGAAACTTCGGATGACTGCCACCTGTCTCCTTAATATCTACGACCCAGATTAATTCTTTTCTTGACCTTTGATCTCAGGCCTCTACCCTAGCACTAAACTTCAGGCAAATTCATGGCCCCGACTACCCGATGACCGTCGATCTACTCCATCGGATGGATCCTCACCGTTGAAAACTGATCTTTTCCCACTCACTTGATTGGTGTCACTATTTGACCGCTCTGAGTGCTGTGGAATGTGACAATGAAGACTTGGACGACATGACTGGGGTTTGGGAAAATAAAGGCTCAATGATGGAGGTAAAGGGAGAAGTGTTCGCCCTTTGGAAGAGATAGAGAAACTCAAGGACGATATTTTTTAGGCAATATTGATAGGGAAAACTGGTCGATTGAAAAGGATGAATGCAATAAAAGAAAAATGCATGCCCGGAGGGAAAATAAAACTATGATCAGGTCTGCAAAAGGGGAAAAGACAAGCAAAATCACAGACTTAGGCCGAAAACCACAACCTGGAAGAACATGACGAGATTTAGCGCTAGCATACCCTTCCAACTTGAAAGATGATGTTAGTAGAAAAGGAATAAATCATTTCAACAATGAAAAGAGGAATTCAATATAGTTAGAACAAAGTGACAACAAGATAAACTAAAATCTATGAGGAAAAGAAATTTAAAATTCAAAAAGCGGTAACTAAGTGGCAATGAGGAGATGCAAAATGGGACAATTGGTGAATTGAATGCATAGACCATTTAAGCTAAGTTATAAAAATACTACGGGCTAAAAATAATATACATAAGTTTAGGGGATTTCTAATAAAGGAGAATTCAAATTCTAGTGTGTGATAAAGGAGTTTCAACAATGGCATCCTCATGCAAGCATTCATTGAGGTTGAATAGGAAGGCCTAGCAAGAAGCTAGCATGCCAATCATCAAGGTGAATAGTATAATATAAATTCAAGAACCTTTATAAGATAAATTTATAGAAATTATCTTCCAAAATTTTAATTTGAAATATGGAAAGATATCCTCATAATTTGAGCTCAAGAAATATGTCAAAATTGAGAAATTAAAGGATGGGAAGGAAATTTTAAGGTCAAAATCAGAATTCATGGACCTTTTCCAATTGAAAATTCTCATTCCTTTAGATTTACCCCATTTTGGAAGATAACCAACAATTATAAGATGTGTTGTATCTCTATGGAGTAAGTTACATCGAGGTTACCTTTGGCTATACAAGGCATATCTATTGAATGAAGATGCCATGCTCAAAATTTCAAGATTAGAAACAAAAGGAGAGGATGCCACAAACATGATTCTTTTAAATAATGTAGCCAAACATGAAATCCTTAGAAAATGCGACACTCCTTAATACATGCAAGGAGTTTCTATGAAGCCAATCAACACATTGCATGTTAGATTTTCCACATAGGTTTTAGCTTGCAAGATAGTCTATAAATGTTGAAAGGAAGAGTTTCTTATAGGAGTTATGCATGAAATATAAATATATAGTCATGGATGGGAAAACATTATACAAACTACCTAAAGGTGCAATAATTTGGTAAAGGATTTCATCATATTTTGGTTGTCATATTACTTGCAATGATTTACTAGAAATCACTAGATGGAAGGGTGCTAGATACAAAGGTAGATGAAACTTCCCCTTCTTCATTATAAAATATTTTTCAGTGCTTGAAGGAAAGAGAGCACTATGAGTGAGTAACCATACTTTCTAGAGGTGCTATAGAACTATGATTGAAGCCAACATAGAAAAATTTCAGAATTACTAGAAATATAAATAATAAGTTTGATGATTCAATTGTTGTTGATATTGATATGCATAACGTGTTTACAATACCTTGCATAGATTGGACTATTCCCCCAAATATCCTAGAATGCATAATCACTGAAGAAAATATTGAGGAGACAATAGCCTAATGGAATATAGAAATGCAACTGAAGCTATATCCAAATTTAGAGAAACTATCAACTAAAGAGATGTGAACAAAGTTTAAATCCAAGACACTTGAGTAGATGAAGAAGAATCTTCAAGACAAGAAAAATCCCATCCAGATATGAGAATTGACTCGATTGGTAGGATAGAAGTTCACAATGAAAAAGGAGCCAAAGGAGGAATATCACAAGTGTATAAAATAAAAATAGAACCTTACAAAGCCTACATTATATATTTTAGACAACCATAATACCAAATCTTGAAAAACTAATACAAGCTTAAGAAATTCCCCACGAAAATACAATATCGGGAAGCAATAAACGAAGAAGATACCTAAACAATCTCCAAAGGTAAAATGAACTAGGTCAAATTCAAAATCCATTAGTACTCCCAAAGATTTAACCTATTAGAGATATCATCCTAGATAATCAATAAAGAGAATAATTTTGTAGAAAAAGACCCTAATTATCAAAAATTGCAGACACCAAATGATACATAGAGTTTATCTTTGTTACAAAAGGGACAAGTGACAAAAAAGAGGGAAGAGGAAGATGGATGAAGTCAAAGGAACATAAGTGAAATCCCCATTTCTTAAGAAACTTCAAACATTAAATATGGTCATAATTGAAAAGATGTATTCAACTTAGAATTCATAAGGATGCTCTAGTTGGTATTCACCCATAAGATACAGAGCTTGAAGAAAATTTAAGAAATGGGAGAGATGGCACTAGTGGTTGAAGTTTAGCAATAATAACAACCAACAACACCAAATACTTCATCTAATAAATTAATTACCTCACCAAACCTAGGGTGAAGATAAAAGCAACTCATATGATGGTAGAACGGAGTTATATCAATTGACCCCTTCACACTTGTGGTCCTGGACACATCTAAACTTGGTAGCTAGTTGGTCAATCTTCTAAAGGTCATGATATGTTTATCCATATTACCCTTTGAGAACCTCCAATTGGTGGCCTGAGAAATGTTTATATAATTGGAGAATTTAAAAACAACCCCAAAAACAACATATGTAACTTAAGAAGACAATAGACATAGTTGCTAATCTCCCACTCAAGGATAGTAAGTGAAGTGGATGAATTTTTTTTGGAATCTTCTTTAAAGAATGTAGACATTTTTTCCAACTTCAAACCATGTTGAAGAGAAATTTAATTTTTTTGAAGCAAGCTTATAATACGGTTCATGATTAAAATATACTATTGGAAATTAAAGAAAATATCACCATGTTAGAGGAACAAAAGAACATATTAGAGAAGACAATGGCTTCTAATTTCTTTTTTAATAAGGTAACATAGAAAAAGAATGTTTAGTTTTAGTGGTTGGTTCCTATTTTCATTATGGGCAATGTTAAAGAATGTACTAGAACCATTGGGAGAATCTCATCAAGATTTTTGAAATCAGATCGTAGAGAAGAAAAAAGAGATTCAAGAGTTACCTTTAGCTAGCAAAAAATATTAAATGAATGAATTTGCAACACTGTGTAAGTATATTATAAAAACCAAGAATGAGTAGTAGAAAATAACCACAAGGCTACACATTATTAAATACAAGATCAAAACTAATTCATAGTACTTTGTGACATTCAACGATTAACAGATCAAATAGTGGATGCAAAAATAAAAATAAAAACCAACAAGAGAATCAATTGCCTTACGTTGAGAGATTCCACATTCCAAGGAAGAAAGTTGAAGAAACCTATACAAAAGTAGTTGAGAGCTTCAAAGAGTTTAGTGCCAATATGGAGAAATACATTCCCTTGTTAGTGCATTTTTTATGACTAAATTAGATTATCTTAAGGATAGTGTGGTTGGAACTCATTAGTTTTACAATTTGTTAGACTGCATAGATCTTGTTCCTGGAATGATGAACACACCATTCTAAGTTAGAATAATGGGAAATCTACACATGAGCATCCACCCATTTCTGTAATTTGTTATAAGGGTTCCAGAGCTACTTGTAACTAATATTAAATAGTATAAATATGTATTCAATACAAGGAGTTGGATTGGAACATATGAAGATGATTGTAATGGGTTAGTTGTGATGATCATTTTGGAGTTTTATGGAGATGGCGTATGTATTGTGTTGAATGTTATGAGATAATAATGAAATGGCTATTGAGATTATTCTCCTTTTAAAAATATAAAATTATATACATTATGATGTGTTGATTTTATATATATATATATATATATATATATATATATATATTAATAAATATAAATATAAATATAAATGAAATGTTTATACTTTTTATTATGCAAATATATTCTATATTCTTGCAAGGTATTGATATTATTTTAAATAAAGCCTTATTCTTAGGGTATTATTCTCCATCACCCTCAAAGAATCATGTGTAAAGTCCAAATAGAAAGCTCGTGTAAGGCAGAAACAGTACCTCAATGAAAAGGTGTAATGGGAATACTTACCATCTAAATTATGCCAACTATAAACTCCTCAATAGTCATGTGGGCTCGTTAAAGCCACTTTGAATTGATTCCTCGATGGTCATATGGCCTCGTTAATTCCACTTTGAATTGATTCTCCATTAGCATAATGGATAACTTGATTCTTTTATAGTTTAAGTCGTTGTAAAATAGTCACCTTATGCAATGGCTTCACTCGTTTAATGATATCCTATAATTCATTGATGGCGTGGGAGAGTGTCTATTCTTCCCTTTTCTTAGGGCTTAAAGTATCATATTTACTATCATTTTAAAATGCTATCTTATAAGATGGTGGGAGAGTGTCTATTCTTCCCTTTTCTCTGGGCTTAAAGTATCATATTTACTATCATTTTAAAATGAACCACTTTAACAATATGGAGATATTCACTATTTATATCCTCCAATAGGTGACAATGAGAAAAATGAGATATTCACTATTTATATGGTGGGAGAGTGTCTATTCTTCCCTTTTCTCTGGGCTTAAAGTATCATATTTACTATCATTTTAAAATGAACCACTTTAACAATATGGAGATATTCACTATTTATATCCTCCAATAGGTGACAATGAGAAAAATGAGATATTCACTATTTATATCCTCGAGTAACCAAGACAAAAGACAAACTTTCTCTCAAAACTTATTGTAAAGCAATTATTGAAGTATTGGATGAGTCTCTCAGTATCCATTACATTTTATCTTATCAATGCACTTTCTAGAAGCTTATCATAAATGCTTAAATTGGGTTAATTAAAGATGTTGGGAAAATGATAGACATATATTCATGGAGTAGAACAAGTAAAAGTTGAAATTCTCCACAATCAAATAAGATCACATTTCTAGAATCTCCTTATCTATCTTATTTCTAGAATCTTATCCTAAGGGTCAAATTGGGATAAAGAAGGCTCTTGGGAAAATGAGATTCCATTTAAAGAATTTCTTTATCTATCTCATTTTTATTTTAAAGGGTGAAATTAAGTCTATTGAGAAAATGATAAAATAGAAGTATGAGATTAAGATAAAAATATTCAGAAAATGATAATAATATATTTATGATTTAATATAAGTGAAAATGACATTTGTTAGAGGTTCAAATAATAAAAATTTATGTTATAGTTAAGAAATTAGTAGCTGAAATAATTTGGGATATCTATCTATTCGATTTAAAAATAAAAATTATAATAAATTTTGTAAATGTGTTAATTAAATTTATTTATTTATTATTTTGACATTTGTTATAATTGGTATAAATATTTAGAAATTATTTTTAATGGTATTTTCCATTGTTATTTAGAAACAATTATATTGTATGTGAGAGTTAATTAATATTATATAATAATAGTTAAACGTGCGCGCACACACACACACACATGCACATGTATGCATAGACACGTTCATGCATAAAAAATATAGGATCAAGTGCATTAGTGGAGGCAGTTCCCTAAGATTAATCTTATGAACAAACCTTGAGGATGAATATGCCCTAAATCCCTAGAATGGTTTCCATCGGGATGTGCAATAACTTAATCCAAAATGATCACTAGTGAAAAACTTAGATTGGCATGATCAACATGGATGGCCTAATTTATTAATAATTTATATTTTATGAGCTATATGATACCGATGAGCTATCACAAGGTGTCAACCTATGTCATCTTCTAATATCCAAGCTAATATAACCCCAAATGGATTAAGGATTTGATACACTGGTGCACTGTCAACCTAATGTCAAGCATGGCCTTTCATGTTGCTTTTTATCATGTGATAATTGTTTAAATACTATTTATAGGTACAATAATTTATTTATATACAAAATATTATATGGGATAAATAGGGGAGAGGAGAAAAACAATAACCAAAAGGAACATTGGGACTTCATGAGGATCTTCAAGAAATCCATGGAAAAAGAATATTTTTCATACTAAGGAATATCGAATGCTTTCCCTAGCAGAAAAGGCCAAGAATATTCCATGCCTTCTCCCTCAAAAGGATGCTTGGTGAAAGCCATCTCAAACCTTGTAATTCTAGTTGATCCAATGAAGATCATGAGCATTTTAGTAGTGATTCAATTAAGAATTCTAATATGAAAATTTATGGGAATTTGTCATTGTTGGAGCAGTACATTTTGGGACCATTTTTGGGAATCATGTAGGCGAAAACCGCACGACAAGTCAACTAAGGAACATCACGCGCGGAAGAAAGGAAGACAATTAGTGCATTTTCAGGAGTAGTGTGCGCAAAAGAAGGAAGTTAGTTAGAATTAGTTAGACATTTTGGTCCATTTTGTAATGGGCTAAGCCCTAATGTAAATGTATAAATATGTATGGGTTTTGGGTATAAAGGGAGTGTAAAAGTGGAAAAAGAAAGAGAAAAGTAGGAAAATTTGAGAAAAGGTTTTAGAGTTCAAGTTCGAGTTGAAGTTGGAGAGTATGGTATGGATGAGTGAGTTCCGAGCTAAGTGTGCATTGTATGCGTGAACGACAAGGGAATATTGGGTATAAATGGATTATCATGTATAAGCACAATGAACACTTTTTGTAAGAAATGATGTTGAATAATAATATAAGAAGCTTGTCATTCTAGACGTAGCCCAGTTTGGGGTGAACCACGTTAAACATTGTGTCTTTGTGTATGTTGTGATGTGTTTGTTTACTATTTTAATTATGCCACACACTTAATGAATGAATGGTTAATCTGAATATCTTATCTGATGGTTCTGCGCATATGTTATATGGTATAATGAATGAAGGTTAAGTAGACTGGTAAGAATGAATGCCTTACATCCCTTCACAATTTGCGGAAACTTGGTTCATGCAGTCCACATAGATACCTCATGTGAGACTTCACCTACTTTTCTGTTGATGAAGAAGTACCAAAGAACAACTAGAAACCTGTTTTTTAATTTTTGTAACTCTGTTGGATATGATGAAAAGTTATGTCGTGCATTTGATTTGATGAAAGAGCACACAAAAAATGCATACAGGGTCCAAGGGGAAGAAGAAATAGAAGAAGGGGTACCGCAGTACAATACTCTGAGAGGTTACAATGAAGGAGGAAGAGGAGGAATCAAAGTTCATGGAAGAGGCAGATTTGGCAGAGGAAGAGGCCCAATTATATGTTATAAATATAATCATCCTGCACATTCAGTGTGAGACCATATGAATCCTTGCACGACATTCACTTACTGTAGACAATTGGACCATGTGACAGAAGATTGTCCATAGTTGATCGCTAAGTGGCAAGAAAAGAGGAACCCAAGTGTGCAGATGATAGTTGCAGAGGAGAGCAATGAATGACTTAAGGTAGCAGTAGCTACACGTGGAGGAGTGAGAACAAGAGATGATGCGACAAAACAAGGAAAGCATACCAAGAAGTGGGTAAGGAAAGAAGTAGAGACTCTTCTATTGTTTCACCCTATAAAGGAGAGGGACATGTACAAGAAAGTGAGGAAATAATTGATAGGAGTAGAATGGATAGATTTGACTTCGACTGCACCACCTTTGTATGAGAGGTTACATGTGTATGGCATGCCTCCAACATATGACCACACAGACACATAAAGGAAAGATAAGAAGGTAAGTACTTTGAAAAGTTTCTTAAAGAGTTGTCTAGAGTTAATGAAGGATGAAATTGTGTTAAGCATGTTGTGCAAGATGATTGATCACTGTGTACAATATAGGGAAGAATTTTTCGCATAGTGATCAGTTAACCAAGTACATTGAAATAGAAGGAAAAATAGGGAATACCGACTAAATGCATAGATATGAGATTATGACATGGACAATATCATTTTAGACCTATGATATGATGTGAATGTCCTTCCAAAGCATACCTAGGAGACAATGGTAAAACCTAAGTTAATATGGTCACAAGTTCAATTGACGTTGGCAAATCACCATAAGATTGTCCTGATTGGAAGACTATTAGGCGTGAATGTTAACATTGATGGTGTGCGTAGTATAATTGATTTCCAAGTAATTGAGATAGTAGATGGTAGTAATCTGTATCCAAAATTATTAGC
>JASDQU010243764.1:52661-71760 GCA_032191745.1 Picea mariana | reverse complement strand
AGTCTCAATGCGACCTCGTGATTGACCCTTGTGTGAGAAGGGTTTCCGGGGACAAAATGTAGTAAGTGGATTTAACTCTCCCTATTACAAGATACTATGTATTTTTGCATCTTTGGAAAGTTATCTTTCACACCTATTCCAAATCCCTACGACTAATCTATTGTAGATTTGCTACTAGAAAATATAAAAATGTCTAATCAATTTTTATAAGCACTTTATTTTATGGTTGTTTTTACACAAGAGGAAAATGACGTGGACAATATGGTGTTTTGACCGACTCAAAATTTATGCAAAGAGATGAAGATGCAATATTTTCATTTTGATGAAAGCTATGCTACAAGAAGGAGAAAACATTTATCATTCCCACATGCACAACGTCCCAAAATTTATTAAACTCATGAATATAAAGATTCTCAAGAAATGAGAAAAAGAGATTGTACAATAATGCATGATTCATGCCCCCCCCCTCCCACACCAACAATTTAATACCAAAAATGCCAAGAATCATGCAATTTCGCTACTTCAAATGCAAGGATTCCCCCAATCTAATATAAATCAAGAAATTAAATCTTTTTGTTTCAAAAATTTCACTAAAAGAAATAATGAACTTTCTTAAAACAAAGAAACCCAAACTAAAAGTTTTCTTTTAAGGCGAACTATTTAGAAGAAAACTGATCTTTCCCTAAACAATCCTAAAGAAAACATAGGCTTTGTAATTGGAAGACACTCAAAGCAAGAGACTAATCCTTCAAAATCAAACAAAGAAAAGATGGCTAAAATCAGCTCAAAGAATGTCAACCAGACTGTAAAGAGATCAATATAAGCTCCAAAAGTTCAATCCATTTGATCAAAGAAAAACTGGGCATCAAAAGATAACAAGACCCAATCCAAAAAAAATTGAAAACAAGTTTGTAGCCTAGTAGTGAGGTGCAAGACGAAAATTAGGCATTTTTGCAGTCTAGAGACAGGTAGGGTGAGAGACGGTCGCACTGGACTGAACAGTAGGGTGTGAAAATCAAGGGTTTTCACAGGCTGTATATAGGTGAAGTGTGGGAATGTCTGTAATAAAAAAGAATTTGGAAAAAGGACTAAGAGTCTAAGTGAACTTTCAGATCCAAAGAGTCTAGATGGATCTCCCACAGACTCAGAGACCAGAAAACAAGCAATCAAAGTAAGGGAAACTAGACTAACTAGGAAACAATCTGTTCCCTAGCGGAGTCACCAATTTTTTTATTGGATAAATCAGTTGGTGCAGACACTAATTGATCTCCCTAGATCCACCTAGATCTAGAACAAAACACACCAGAACATGACTCTTTCCTTAAGTTTTAGATATTGAATTTACTAAGTAAAGAGGGATAGGTGACATACCATTTAAACGTCGCTTCCTCTCACCATCACCATCCTAGCTCCATTCCATCGCTCATATAATGATGAACCTGCAGAAGAATGCAACCAGCCAAAGTGATAGTAATAGCATAAACTCGATATAAACCTATGTATGTGATCAAGGAATCATACAATAAAACACAACAAGATTTATAGGAAAGAATCATATTATTGTANAATCCTTCAAAATCAAACAAAGCAAAGATGGATAAAATCAACTCAAATAATGTCAAGCAGACTGTAAAGAGATCAATATAAGCTCCAAAAGTTCAATCCAGTTGATCAAAGAAAAACTAGGCATCAAAAGATAACAAGACCCAATCCAAAAAAATTTACAAACAAGTTCGCAGCCTACTAGTGAGGTGAAACGCGAAAATTAGGCATTTTCACAGTCTAGAGACAGGTAGGGTGAGAGACGGTCGCACTGGACTGAACAGTAGGGTGTGAAAATCAAGGGTTTTCATAGGCTATATACAGGTGAAGTGTGGGAATATCTGTAATCAAAAAGACTTTGGAAAAAGGACTAAAACTTTAAGTGAACTTTCAGATCCAAGGAGTCTAGATGGATCTCCCATAGACTCAGAGACCAGAAAACAAGCAATCAAAGTAAGGGAAACTAGACTAACTAGGAAACAATCTGTTCCCTAGAGGAGTTGCTAATTTTGTTATTGGATAAATCAGTAGGTGTAGACACTAACTGATCTCCCTAGATCCACCTAGATCTAGAACAAAACACATCAGAACATGGCGCTTTCCTTAAGTTTTAGATATTGAATTTAATAACTAAAGAGGAATAGGTGGCATACAATTTATATGTCGCTTCCTCTCACCATCACCATCCTAGCTCTGTTCCAATGCTCATATAACGATGAACCTACAAAAGAACGCAACTAGCCAAAGTGATAGTAATAGCATAAACTCAATATAAACCTATGTATGTGATCAAGGAATCATACAATAAAACACAACAAGATTTATAGGAAAGAATCATATCACTGTATCATATTAAATGTGAAAGAGAGATTACAACCATGGCCTTGATGTCGTAAGGTCCCTTCTAAATTTCCTTCGTTCCCCACATACTTCCACTCCAACAATTCTGAAAGCATAGATCTGATAATATTCACAATCTGTCTTGACAAAATGGCTCATCTATCCAAGCTAACAATCTCCAAAGTTCAATCCGATCCAAGATAATCCCAAAAGCTAACTTTCTCCGTGAGAGATCCTCTCCTTTTATAAGTTGAAGAGGATAAGGTGGGAAGGTTAGGATGATCCCACTAAATCATGAAAGTGAGTAAGATCCAAACCATTCAGATGCCACCTCACCATGGAAGTTTCTCCTTCTAGAAGCATCGAGAAGATGCTCGGTTTTCCCACGTATGAGCATTTTTGCACCCTAACTATATAGCAACCTGCGAACACTTCATGACCTAGCTATGGTGTAGCCTATGAAAATCATGCATTTTCACACTCTGACTATATAGAAACCTCCAAACATTCTCTTTAAGAGGATTTTTACAAAGGAGAATGCAACTTTTGTTCTCAGGAAAGTTCTTCTCCTTTATTTCCTCAGGAACTCAGGCCACTGACCCCTCTGAAGGTAACAGATAGGTTTACATTATTAATGGTCATAGGGATGATGAAAATAATGTGCAACAATAACGCTTATGTGCTTCCTAGATCAACAGATCGTGATGCACATTGTATCATGAACATGCTCGCTAATTAACATTTCTCAATGATATGAAGGTGGTTTTCCTTATGCTATGTGGCTACATGGGATTGGATTCACATCACTTGGGGTCTTGGGAAAACCAATATCATGAGAATGCGATACCAAGCTTGGTATCTTGGAAACCATTTAAATTCATTTCAACCTGATGCCAAAGTGGATGATGAGAGGGAAAAGGATAATGACAAGGCTGACATATAGAAACCTCCACTTCCACGTATACATATTCATGGCCAAACATGGAAATGAAACATGTACAAAGGAATCCCCTTAGGACACGCACATGGTGATGAGTCACTTTGCTAGGAAAACACCCGACCCAACTGAATGCCATATGGTTTTGATAGAGATGTCATAGAGGTAGCCACCTGGACCAAAACACATATGCCATGTGGCAATCATACCTTCTTGGTGTCTATGTAGCCACCTAGACCAAAAACCATAGGCCATGTGGTATTTGTGCCTTCCTAACATCATCGATGATGTCGTCTAAATTTCATGCATTTCAAATATTTCAAATTGGTATCCCAATCTAAAGGCGACACATGTTCCCAAATCATTTCAATGAGGAAAAAGTCATATTTTAACAGATTTTGTTGCATCCTGAATCCATCACACAAGTTTAATGACCATCTGATATGATAGATTGGCCTTGCAAATGGTCATCATGATTAGTCATCACAACAAAATGTACAACTGATAGATGATTGGAATCACTGGCCACACCTTACACATATGAACATCTAATCTTGGAGTACAACAATAAGATAGAGAAAATGATTGGCTCCATCAATACTCTCCCTCAATACATTTCAAAATTCTATAATAGAAAGTGATGGTGAAGTCCCAACCAACCTGCAAGCATTTGACCCTTAGTGAAAGTATTGATATATGATAAGTGTTATGGAAGGTGATCTGCCTACAAAGGATTTTTCCCTAGGAGATACGAATTAGCCACTATTGTTACTAACATGCTAGAAACTCCATTTTTTTTTACAAATGAGACTAAGGTCTCTCCATGTTCGCGTTGGTTCATAAATAAGAGAGGTAGGACATCATGGAGTTCATCCTAAGGCACAACTACACTATCTAATCAATAGCTAGTTGAAACAGACAATAGAGGAATCAGAGGCAACATTAAGGGAACCCCACATCATCGCATGAATGTGTATGAGAGGAAATGACTATCCATTCTTCCACCCCATAGATAACCTTACTCATGTCAAATCCAAATGTGTCTATCTCAAAATCTCTATCCTATGGATCAATTTTGAAGGATATAGAGTTAATAATATCAATTGGGTAAAGTAGTTCCCCTCAGGGGCCTTTTACTAGATTTTGCCCTAGTTAAATAGAATCTTTTTACTAGATAGTGAAGCAGTTTCAAAAATAAAGAAGCAGTTTCAAGAATCAAGAAGTGGTTTCAAGAACCAAGAAGTGGTTTTCTCATGGAAGGATATCTATAAATAAGTCATGATAAATATTATCTCATTGTCTATCAAAAATAAAGAGAGGAAGAGTATCTTAATATCAAATTTTAGAGATCATCCGAGCTATAAGAACAAGGAAATACTATTAGATGGAAGACACTAATCTTATAGGGATTCAAAGGACTTCTTCTAGTATCATTATGTAAATTCCATCTTTTTTCTCCTCCATTGTAATTACTCCTTGAGATCAATCTTTTCCATTCTAAAATGTACTTTGTAAGACTTATCATTAAAATATCTCAGCGACACTTTGGCACCAAATATGTTGTAAATGTGTTTGGTTTCATGTATGAATGAGGTTGATTTCATTTTTTGACCAATATTTTTCATTTCTTATTTGGAACACTCATATATATGCATAGTTTCTAATATGTTTAATGTTTCCAATAATACGTTGTATGAAGTACATACCCTAAACAAACTCTAAGCACATAATTGTTTACACCGTTGAATTCCTTACTGCTTTGCATCTTTTCTTCATAAAGAAGCCTTAAAATATTTGTTTGTAATGAATAAATTGTATGCATATACTCATTTCACACATCTATTCAACCTTTTTTCCATAATTATTTTGATATACACAAGAGAAATTGTCCCTATATGTTGAATATTTATCTAATCATCCTATCTAGAATGTATATGAACAATGAATAATTACTAAGTATGTGAATGCCCTTGATTGAGAAAGGTATCTTAAAAACCCAATTCGATTTTTATCTCCAAGGATCATTAGCATTGTTCCTATGAAAACCAGGAACGTGTTGAGAACTAGCAATGACCATAAAAAAAATTCATGTTGACTTTTGGAAATCGATACCACAAATTGTGATAATGAAAGGGTTGGTGATGAGAATCAGAGAAGAGTGTGTGACTATCCAAATCTTTGTATAATATGGATTCCTCCTTGATTTGATGTATGTGTGGATTTGGAATTTTCATACCCAAGTTTGTACATATGGATCCCATCATTTTAGGATCCCTTGATCTTGGTTGTCAACCTTTATGGAAATATCTTTGAATGAAGACTCAGGGATAAAAACATTGACATCAAGTTGTGGGTGCTTGGTGTGTAGGTCTTCGGGTTGGTTCATAGTAGATTCCATGATGTGAGTATGGACCATGAGACCACATAAGATACCATATTGAAATATTAACCCTGAATTATCTCACAAAAACCATTAGCTCAAGAGGAGTATTTTGAGATACACCGCTAATAATGTATTGTCATTTCAATAAAAAATAGTTACTCAAGAGGTATACAAACACAATTAGTACAATGTAAGGAACATCTTGAGACAGATCTCCAACAATGGTTCTATTAGCACCTAGACTATTTTTTTTTGGAGTACTACTCCTATGGGAATATTACTCTCGAATTATTGTTATTGTGGTGAAAGAAACTCCAAATCCCTTATGGATTCAAAGATGTAGGAGTTTTACTCGCTCACTATGGAATATAGGGTTTGGAAGGTCCAAAAGATGAAGGAGTATCAAGTGTTATATCTCTCTAATATAGTTTTGGGGTCTGAAAATAAAGCTTAGCCCAATATATTAGGCCATTAACTAAGGAAGCTTGATTGTGCCCTTAGTTGTATTAACTGAATACCTAGGTACTAGAGAGTGATCTCCCCAAATATTGTTATTTTTCTACTATATCAACAAGATGGTTGATCGATTTATCTATATTTCATTTCAAGTGTACCTAGGGCATGTTTGATATACCCAAAGGTACATGGAAGTGATATTCTATATACAAGTGTTTTCTAATTTGATAACACTCGAAGGGGTGCCAACATGGATTTCAAGTGTTTCCAACCAACTGATTCATTTTGTATTCCAACATGTATTCTTCCCCAACCACGCTTTTACCCATGAAATGGTAGATCTCTATATTATTTAAATACCCCTAAATACATCTCTAGCCCAAAAAAAGTTATACTAAAATTATGAGGTGTGAGGGCTCATGACAGAGCTCTGATACAATTTGCAATTTTCCTTAAATCTTAAACTTGAAACACAAAATAGTTATATAGAGTTATTAAGTGGAGAAAACCAGATAAAAGAGACAATTAGATCAAATATGCAAATCAAACCCTCTTATTAATTATATTTAGAAGAAACAAAACAATTATCAATTTCATATTAAGGTGGAGGGACCTTTCATTGAGAAAATATCCAAATAAAACAATAGTTGACAAAACATTCCATAGACTCATATCTCTTTAAATAGATACTTAAAGAGAAAAACCCTAATTACTTGTTGTCTGATCATTAATGAGTACCAACTATGTACTTGGCTTTATTTAATAAATATGATTGTTTTACATTAAACACTTATCCACTAGTATCTAATGGGCCTTATTCAAATAATATGGTCTTATACATTAATTAACTAAGTCTTTGGCAACCTAAAATAGGGAGGTTAGGGTAGGACCCTAACACTAAACCCACCCACCATTTCAATGCAAAAAAATAGTTTGTCATTGATTGAAGTAGATAATGCAATGATAGAGATCACTACATGCCCAAGATAACCATTTGTCATTTATTTCACAAAAAATTGTTGCTTCATTGATATGTAGGTGATCCAATATGTGTGGATTTTGCACAGGTTCAAGGGGATTTTTGGGTGGTTTTCACCATTCAACACCTACCTATTATGAAATGTCATATGTCACTTACTTCATAACCTCCAAAACACAAGAATACTTTGACTTGGGTTTAAAAAAAGGTCTTTGACTCTTCCATCATACGACTCCTCTATCCAATTAAGACCCTACCTCTAGTTCCACATCTGCATTAGCGGGGGAGGTGGGGGATCATACCAATACCTGATAGTTGTTTGTGGTTGTGGTGTAACGAGACTAACTTTATCCCTTACATATACTACAAATCTCATTCATATTCAAATGATGAGTCTCCTCATCCATAGTTAAAAATAAAACACAACTTTTTATCTCTCTCAAATTCTTCTTACAACTCAAGTGCTATCAACCAATCCCATTTATGCAAGTTGATTTCGAATATAATTTCTTACAATTGATTGTATCTAGATGTTAACATGCAATGGTTGTTAAAAGAATACATGCGACTATGAAGCCTATTTTTTAAAACTACCCAAATCTTCCCAGCATTGAAATAAGGCTCTGATACCACACTATGGAATCCCCATTCATGAGACAAGGACACTTGATTAGCTCATTAAAATCTCAACCCTCAAGATACTAACTCACCATAATAGCAAAAATGTGTTCTTCCATGGAGGCCCAAAATTCATTTAAATACATGTATAAGGTGCAATATTAAAAATGAAATAAAATTATCGAGTGATTAATAGATTTAATTGCAATCAAGTGCCCTTGTTTTGAATTAATCATGACAACAAACAACATGCATAATCCATGTAAATTTATAATAGAAATTAACATTCAATTGCAAATTCATCAATAAAGATATAACACTTATCTTTATCGAAAGATGGTCAAAGAAACTCATTGTGCATGAGAAAATTTCCACCCAATATGCCATCCCCATGCCAAGCTATGAGGCCACCAGGGTAAAGGAACTCAAGCTGCATATTCTAAGATCACTCGACCCAACCCATTTCTCTCATGGCTTAGTCATTCTACTCACTACAAAGAACTCTAATCCTATAATCCAGTGATCAAATAATGACGACACTTCCTTCCACTACCCTACACAACACAAGGAAGGTCTTACCCTTATTTGCTTAATAGCCCCTCATGGATATGCATCCCTTCTAGTGCCCTTCAATATAGGAAAAAAAATTGAATTTGTTGAATGCCTTAGATTGGGAATAATTTGGAGGAATATAAATTCACTCTCAAGAAACCAATGCCTATCAATAGCCTATGGGTGAAGGCTTCATAACTCACAGAGCCTCTATACCCATCTACAAAATCTCTACCTCTTCCCCAAGATCTTCAAATTCCCCTTTCAGGGTGTTAAATTTTGGTCATCCTCAAATTTCTAGTTAATAGCAAGAGATAGAGAACACAACATGGAAGTTTGATAGCTTTGAATATGAGAAAAGTGAAAATGAATTAACATTAAGTGACTTGAAAGTATAATAGTGAATTGAGTTGAATACTGACTCTATTAAAAATTAATTCTATATGATATAATTAAATTATTAAATCATTTTTAAATATAATTATTCCCCTAATTAATTGTATATGATATAGTTAAGTTATTTAAATAATAATAATAATAATAATAATAATTAACATAAAATCAAATATCAAATTGGCAAAACCAAACACCAAATTGGTATATGAAACCCCAAAATTATTTAAATTATCTAAAATTATTTAAATATAATTTTACATAATTTAAATAAAACATAATCATCACTACTCAAAATCAATATTGTGAGTTAAGAAATTAATATATTTCAATAATGAGAACAAATACCATATAATGTGGTTTATTAATGAACAAATCAAAGTTCGTTTCTCTCGGCTGGAAATTATGTTACCACTGGTCATGCCCAACCTCTACACATTATATATTTAACTCCACTTTCATATTTTCAACTTGCATCTGATAAATCTTAGGAAATAGGTGTGTTTGAAGTTCTTTAATGGAGGTTATTCCAGAGGATCTCGTTCGAAAGTGCTTGCTAAAAGTGCCTTACAGATCACACGCTGACTTGAAAGATGTGTGTAGAAGCTGGGAGGCTATCGTGAGTAGCCCTAAGTTCTATGCCGACAGAAAGATATCTGGAACGAGCGAGCAACTGCTGTGCTTGATTCAAAGAGATCCTAGGTCTCATCTCGCCTTCGTAATAAGGGTTCATGACCCTGTGAAGGGCACCTGGGAAAGGCTGCCTCACATTGATGATCCCCTCTTTGCTGGAATAACAACATGGTCTCAGTGCGTTGCTGTGAACCGGAAGCTGGTTCTTATAGGTGGATTCTATCCGTTGAACATGACTTTGACGAAGTGTGTATACATTTATGACTTTGAATCTTCCAAATGGAGCCGCAGAGCTGACATGCCTACAACTCGATCCTTCTTTGCCTTTTGTGTCTCTTCTTCCACCGGACTTGTCTACATCGCTGGCGGGAACAATGAGCGTAACGACCCTCTGGCGGCTGTAGAATCTTATAACGTGGAGGAAGACAAGTGGAAAATTCTACCTCCTATGATCCAACCGCACGGTCAGGGATGCCATGTTGTTTTCATAGATGGTAAATTCATGGTGTTAAGCAGAGACAGAAGTGCAGAAGTTTTCGACCCGATTGCGGCAAAGTGGAGAAGGTGGGAAAATATGATTAGTTTCATGGTAGATTTATGGAGAAGTTTTGCAGTTTCTTTTTCTGCTTCCGGTGGGTGAGTTGTACGTTTTCAGTGAACGACAACAACAGGTGATGAAGTATGATGGTGGAAAAAACGTTTGGAGTGTTGTAGCTTCTCTTCCTCGACATATTTACCTATTTAAGTGTGCTACACAGTGGAGTGACCATATTTTTGTAAGAGAGATGGACAACCCCGGTAAACACATCTCTTATTTATTTAAGCTGTCAACGGGGAAGTGGAGTGAAGTTAACTGTGATGGTGAGGAAGGTTCTGTGGGCATGATAGTATCTGCAACAACCATGGAGATTTGAATGCCATTAATGAAATAAAACGATTTTATATAATACAGTAATATTTTTATAGTTTTTTTTGGAGATTTGAATGCCATTAATGAAATAAAACGATTTTATATAATAGAGTAATATTTTCATAGTTTTTTATTTTATGATTTCGGACATATAAATTTGGACAAAATGGATATGTATAGTTTTTTTTTTTTAAAGATTTTGGCCATGTAAATTTGGACAAAATGATAATGTAAATTTAGATAAAATTACTATTTTTTACTATTTAAATTACATTTCAATTATGTTTAGATCTTACAACTTCGTTTTAATTTATTTTAGAGAGAAATGTCCAAAAATCCTTATGATATTTTCAATGAGATTGTATCAAATAGTCTTATTGCAAGACATTAAAATATTTCATATCTCATAATAAATTGTCCTATTGCACACAACTTGTTTGTTGTCTGGTATTATTGTATTTGTATTTTGAATCTTGTCACTAAATCTGCATGCATTCTGATTTTCAACTCTGACATTATACATCAACATAGATGATTATTTTTACTTTAAATGATGAAACCTAATTTTTAATCAATTATGTATAATTTTAATTCATAATTTATGAAAAAATATTAACTTTTATCACATACTCCAGCATTCTATTGATTATGTATGGGGCTTTTACCACATAATATGTTTAGTATCACCCTGATCTGAGATAAAGGTTATGATAGTTTCCACCTACCACCTACATTAAATGTCAAGGAGATGGATAAAAGGCTAACCGATCCAATGAAAATTTGACAAAAAGAGAAGCGCCACATATATTTTTAACTTAGTGTTGCTCAAGTGCAAACACCTTTTAAGTATTTCTCTGGTATTATGTGTTCAACCCTTTGGTACTTGGATGATATGTTTACAACACATTAAAAAAGACTTAAATCTTCACTAATGCACGATTAGTAAACATTTCCTTCCCTTCCCTTGCTTCTATGGTGGATATATCTTGGACTAACAATGGAGGAGCAATTAAGAACAAATGTAATTCTAGAATTGATTCTAACCAGAGATTTTCTTCTTTTAACGCACACTTGAGGAACGCACACTTGAGGAGCAGTGGAATCAGATTCTTCTATGCATGCTTGCAATTTGATTCCACCTATGTTGACAAATCATCTATCACGAGTGGAGATATTACTTCTTAAACTCTTTAATATATAATATTAGGTTGCAGATTTCTATCCTCTCACTACTTATGATTGGATATTGAAACTCATCCCTCAATTGCTGAGCTATAGAGATAAATATTTTATGGTTATATAGAGTTTTGAACAAAACTTCAACTTATGTGCAAAGATTAAAATCTTTACGTATGATTGGATATTGAAATTCATCCCTGATTGGTTGAGTTATAGAGATAAACATTTCCTAGTTTTCAACTTATCTACCCTTGGATTTAAAGATTGGAATTAAAGACTGGAAGAACCCATTGTTTAATAGGCACTAGAAAGACCAATGAAAGAAGCACTAGTTCAATGGTTCGATTGAGACTGAGTGAATAATTAGTATAGGAAAAATGGTGGATTAAAATAATTAGTATAGGAAAAATGAAAATGTCCAATTCAAGGAGGCTTTTATATTAATGTTGTTAATTGGAATCATAAAAATATTGAAATTAAAATGATCTTATCTGGTTTTGGTCTACTACAATTAGTGAAAATATTGTACAATTTGAAAAGAAAGTTTAAATCATCATAGATTCAAGAACTGGATATATATTCCCCCTAAAGGGAAAAGGAGAGTACCCAAAATGGAAAAGAATAGTGATATAAGCATGGAGAAGAATAATTTCTCCCCACCTTTAATTATGTATCCTGGAACTAACAAAAGATGAGATTTAAGAAGTTGGAAGAATGCACTAACTTTTGAAAGGTTTCTTGTTTGGGGGAAAAATGAGGTTGCCTACAACTCTAGAGTATCTCATGGAATATGAGACTAGATAAGGTATTATCTTAAAGAGAATCTATTTTTGAATCTTGTTCTTCACATGGAATAAAGAGCCAAGGAGTTTTGGGAACATGGTGTTTTATCATGCTCATAGATTTAATCGAAAGGCGGTAGGATATATATACCTCCCTAAACTTCAGGGTATGTACACCTTCATATACTATTATTATTATTATTATATAGTGCTACCTATATTTCAATTCAAATGGAATGACACAATTCAGAGGGTATCAATGTTTTTAGGGTTGATGATGGCAATTCCTACCAATGTCATTCCACAATGATCAAAAAACTATTTTGACATTTTTTTGAAATTTGTGGTAGAATAATCCAAATTATTTTTGGCTACGAAATAAGGATACTAAATGAATGGTGGTAGCTTATCAATGGTGGTAACTTATCTCTCAAAAGAGATGTGATGGTTACACTCATTCACAAGAAGATGATCATGATTACAATGAGGCTCCAAAGGCCTTTTTAGCATTAAAAAACTCCAAAACCCTAGCCCTGGAAGATGAGAAGCCAACAATTTTGTGGACCCCGTTTTGGATAGTTTGGTGTATCAACTTCCCTGGGGCCTAAGTTTGGCATAGAATCTTCGTTTGTGATGCACAATAGCTCGTTGGAAAGGTATTGACAAGGAGATTCATTTATGGGGTTCAATCATTCCACTAGTAATGACTGTGGTGATTGATCATGAAAAAACATCGTATAGACCCTCAAAATGGCCCCAAAAGTTTAGGACCCGAAAAACTCCTAAAAATAGTAAATTGTCAAAACATTGTTTTGAGCTAGTTGGAACCAAGGAAAATTTTAGGGAATAAATTTCTCCCATGGGATAATTTTCCATTTTTTTTTCCAAAAAAAGATTTGTTATTCTAAAAATTATTTGCCAAAATTCTATAGGAAAAAATTATTGTACCTTAAAAATCGCTAAAATTTAATAAAAACTATATCAAATTCTTGGAAATTTGAATATTTTAAGAAAAATATCGCCAAAAAAATATAGTTGACATATAAAGAACCATTAGGATTCGCCAAGGTTTCTACATTTCAAAATAAATTTTCATCCTTAAAATTATTCTTGGTTGGAGTAGGTGAGTGGCCACCAATATCCACCTACATCATAGAACTTTACAACTTTAACGTCATTTGGATTTTCAATAACGGGAAAACTTGAGGTCTTGAGAAATCCTTCATTGTTGTTTTAGATTTGAAGCTAAGAAACACAAGAAGGAAATAAGTTCAAGGAAGAGAAAGAAAGTGTTCTTTTGTCACTACACCAATCCCCTCAAAGAAAAGTTTTCTTTTGTGGCTGCACCATTCCCTTCAAAACTACCACTACTACCCAAGGACAACATCATTGTTGCATACCCCCAAAATAATTGATGCTTTGATAGACAAAACAAAAACTTTTAGAAATATTAATTAAAAAAACCTATTTAGAAACCCCAATCCCACAATCAAGGTTTAGAGAGGATCAAGCACAATCCCTAATTGTTAAGGTTACCCATAAATAAAAATTCAAAGATTTATTTTAATGATTATCTCAATTAACATTTATCAACCATTTTTACTTAAATATAATTATATTAAAATTATTATTATTATATATTATATTATATGAATTACTTTTATTACAATATTAATATACTAACCTAACTACCTAGTAATGAAAAAAAACACAAATTAAACAAATAAAAATAAAAACTTAAACTTTAGTTTAAGTTTTTGCCACAAAATGTTGTTGCCTCCATTGTCAATTAAAGTCACGTTATCCCAAATTAAACAAATTAAAAAAAAACTTAAACTAACCTAACACAAAATTTATTGCCTCCATTGTGAATCAAAGTCAAGTTATCCTCTCCTTGTTGGCGGCAAAGCATTGGTGGCAAAGCATTTATGTTATTGATGACTAATTTGGTAAATATTTCAAAGCTTCAATAGAATTTTCTTTGTTCCTATTTCTTTTTAATTTACGTCGAGACTCCTCTCCTTGGTTTGTCATTGTTACTAGGTGTTTTTATCCTAAGCCATTATGTTCCTTTATGAAATGTACGTTACTCTTTCATCTTTGTTCATTGAGAGTGTTGGTACTCTATTTTGTCCTTCAAAAGACTCTTAAACCTACACATTCGAATCCCATTTTTCCTCTTTTTATATATTTTTCATCCATTTTGGCTATATAAATGTATATAAATGTATATAAGGTAAATTTTTATTTTATTTTTAAGTTTCAAAAATTTAAAGAAATAATTTAAAGGATGGAAATTTGTATTAAAATGTAAAAATATAGGTTAATCTTACTAATCTTTAATATGAAAAGTACAAAATGTTTGAGAATAGTTTGGTAAAAATAATCAAAATTTTAAGGATTTTATATGATTTCTATAAAATTTTGGCGATTTTAAAGGTAAAATAATTTTATTCTATGGAATTTGGGTGAATTGTTTTTAGAAAAAATGGAAGTTGGTGAATCCTTTTTTGGGAAACGCAATGGAAAATTAGTCCATTTGTGAAATTTATCCCCGAAAATCATCTATGTTTAAAACTTGAAGTAATTAAAAATCAATTTTTTATCAGCAATTTTAGAAATAATTACATTCCTACAGTCCTTCATTTTTTAACATAGTTGCATGAAATATGCCTTCATTCTATGTTAATTTTTCCTTTAGATTGAATAAAACTAGCTCATAAACTCACAGTTAACATAACAATGAAAACAAGCAGCTAGGTAGTGATCTTCAGATGCAATTTCAATTTCAGGATTGGTGAGGATGAATTTGGAATTTATGGGACATGGGTTTTGTGTATAACATGCCCAATTAGATTAATTGCCAACATGTTCTTCCTAAAGTGCATGAGGTGCAATCTACTTGGAGAGGCTCTATCCATATTTTCTGTTGGGACTGTTTTCACCAACATCCCAATCAATTAGATGTCAAATGGAGAGAATCAACTATATTTATAAATTAGACATTGTTCTGCCATTAATCTAGATGAGGCTCCTTGTTCAGACCCAAGAGCCTTTATGATTTTTCCTTTTAGTCCATATTTCATAAAGGAACCCCCAAGTACCCTTCCAACCTAGACCGCTCTTCATCCTCTTCAAAAGGATCTGAGAATTAACTAGAACTATAACTCCTTATGCAAGTCATTCTACCCTAATTGTTATATTTTTCCTTTTATAATAAGCCAAAGATATTGAATCTTTAAAGGGGGGTTGGAATAGAGACATATAACCTTTGAACTGGTGATTGTAAATAGTTTTGCAATAAATATAAGAGCTATGATTTTCTCCAGTTAAGAGCTATGAATAGAATAATGATATAATGATGCAGATGAATAATTTCTATGATTGTTCTTTGCATTGAACAAGAACAAAAAAATGATGCAAAAAAGGATAACTTACCTCCCCACCTTCAATTATGTATGCCATAACTAAGGGAAGAGGAGAGTTGCGAAATTGGTAGAATGCACTTACCTTTGAAAGGTTTCTTCCTTGGGAGCACAATGAGGTTGCTTACAAATCCAGAGTATCTCATGGAACATAAGAATAGATAAGGTATTATCTTAAAGAGAATCTATTTTTCTACCTTTTTTTGAACATGGAAAAAAGAGTTGTGGAGTTGTGGGAATGTGGTGTTGTATCATTCTCATGGGTTTAGAGTGTGGTAGGGTATGTATACCTCCATAGACTTTAGGGTATCTATACTTCCATATATTTTTATTATTATTAGACAGTGGTCCCAACACTATGCAAGTTCACATTAAATGTCAACCCTACTTGGAATGGAATGACACTATAATGACACCAATTGGAGGGTATAAATGTTTTTAGGGTTGACAATGGAAATTCCTACCAATTCCATGCCACAATGTTCAAAAAAATATTTTGAACTTTTAAAAAAAAATTGTGGTAGAACTTTACAACCTTAATGTCATTTGGATCTTCCATAATGCGAAAACTTGATATTGTGTGAAAGATTTTGCTATTTTTTTAGCTTTGAAGCTAAGATACACAAGAAGGAAAGATGTTCAAGGAAGATAATAAGAAGACTTATTTTTTCACTACACCAATCCCTTCAACGAAAAGTGTTCTTTTGTCACTACACCATTCGCTTCAAAACTCCCACTACTACCCAAGGACAACATCATTGTTAACCCCCAAAATCATTGATGCTCTAATAGATAAAGAAAAAGATATGAAAAATATTAATTAAAAAACTAGATCGGAATCCCCAATCCCACAATTGAGGCTCAGAGAGGCCGCAACTTTTTTAGATGATCAAGAACAATTCCTTTTATCGAGGGCAACCAAAAATCAAAATTCAAGAACTTAATTCAATAATTATCTCAATTAAGATATATTAACCACTTTTACTTAAACGTGGTTGTCTTAGAAACATTATTATTATATATTATATTATATCAATCACTTTTTTATACAATAATAATATACTAAACTAATGCATGAAGAAAAAAAACACAAATTAAACAAATAAAAAAAAAACCTAAACTAACATAACAGAAAAATTGTTGTGTTCATTGTCAATGAAAGTCATGTCATCCCACTTGTGCTAAAATTTTCTCCTTTGTGTGTGAACAATTTCTATCACACTCTCCTTGTTGGTGATAGAGCTTTGGTGGCAAATAATTTCTATCAATGACTAAGTTGATAAATATTTCAAGGCTTCAATAGCATTTTCTTTACTCCTATTACTTTTTAATTTAACTTTGGAGACTTCTCCTTGCTTTGTCATTGTTACTTGGTATGTTTTTTCCTGATCCATTGTGTTCCTTTATGAATTTTTTGTCAGTTTCTCTCATTTCTCTCATCTTTGTTCATTGAGAGTGTTGGTACTCTATTTTGTCCTTCAAAAGGCCGTTAAACCTACACATTCTAATCCCATTTTCCCTCTTTTTGATATATTCTTCATCCATTTTGACTAGATAAAAATAAATAAATGTGTACAAGGTATTTTCTTATTTTATTTCTATGTTTCAAGATTAAAAAAATTGAAATAACTAAAAATCGTATTTTATCAGCAATTTTAGGAATACTTGTGTCCCGATAATACCTTGTTTGTCAACATAGGTGCATGATCTACGCATTCATAATATGGTAATTTTTCCCTTCGATTCGAGAAAATCAACTCGAAACCCTTAGACAACATGATGCTAGCAAATAAAATAACATAACAACAAAAATAGACAACTGGGCAACAATCTTCAAATGTGATTTTATGATTGGTGAGATGAATTTGGAAATTCTAGGACATGGGTTTTGTGTAGAACATGCCCAACTAGGTAAATCATTGTAATATTCTTCATAAATTGCATGAGGTCCTCTATACAATGGTTTATTCAAAGAGGATCTACCCATATTTTTTATTGCAGTTGTTTTCTCTAATTTCCCAATCAATTGGATGTCAAATGGAGTGAATCAACTATACTTAGAAACTAGACATGGTTGTGCCATTAATCTATGAGAGTAATTCTAGCCTAGTTTCTATAATTTTCCTTGTATAAATAAGCCAAATATGAAGATTTAAAGGGGGATTGGAATAGAGAGATAGAAACTCTGAACTGAAGATTGTAAATAGTTTTCTAATCATTATAGGAGCTTTGATTTTATCTAGTTAATTATTTTCTTGTTGTGGGTGTGCCAATACTTGAGGGCCGCCTTTCTCTCTTTCATTTCACTCATGTAAATTCCTATGCATAATTGTTTCTTCTACATCTCCTTATTCTAGTAAATCATTTCACTCTCTTGTTTATAGACCAACTCTTGAATTTCTAGATTTAAACTCATATTTTATTTCAATTTTGATTTGATTTAATTACTAGAGGATTGATTATCATTCTCACAATCTATAACTTTCATAAGTCAATAATTTACTATTGTAAGAGCCTACATTCATTGAGGCCACATAACCTTGTAGCTTGCTTTACTACCAATGACACTATGATAACTCTAGATTGGAGAAGTTAGAATTTACTTTAGAACCCTTCTCATTTGAATTAGTGATCATCATCTTTACAATGTATGATTCTCACAAGTCAACAAAGTATTCTTAGAAGAGCCATTTTTTTGTAGAGACACTGAAATCTTGTAACATGTTTTCCTACTAGTGAAACCATGATAAACGTAGATTGAGAATATTAGTGATTGTTTTTATCTAAAGCTATTTCATATTTCATTACCACATGAGTTAGTATAAATTTTAGAATAGGTGTTTCTCCTACACAAACTTTTCTTTCATCTCACAAGCCCACAACCCAAGATTGATAATTAATGTTCAAAACTATGCAAATGAATTTCCCAACAAAGAGGAGTCTTTATTATAGTCCACAAAACTATGTTTTTGTCCCCTATATCCTAATATTGACTCTTAAGTATATTTTTTTTCTAATTATATCTTCTTGTTTAGATTGGTGCTACAGTATAATGTCATGATTTTATAGTTTTTTAACCTTTCTTCACTCCTTTTGTTTCAATGCTTGTCTCAACCTTTTCAAGTCCTTTAACTTTCAATGCTTCAAAAAATCACAAATTACTACTAATATTACCACTATGTAACTCATGTTTTCATAATAATTTTGAATCATGATTAATTCAATTCTCACCATTAAATATCCACTTTCTCACAACGATGGAGATATGCACTTTCTCACATTTTTTTGATTTTTTTTTGGCTCAAAATGAAGATAAAAGTTTAGAAGAATTATTGAAATTGTATATATCAATTATTTATGTTGATATTAGGTAGGTGTGAGCGTATCCATAGTGAAATATAAAGTTGAGAATTGTATTGTTCCCTTATGAGTAGAATAATGCATTTCTAAGCCTACACAGTACATTGTTC